>JABASF010000027.1:0-100900 GCA_019776145.1 Harlomillsia oculata | reverse complement strand
GCAGGGTGCCCAATTATTCTCTCAGTCTCATTGCGTAATTCCTGCATACGTGCATGACAGGAGATGAGCCTACTTTGATGCACGGATGCTACAGTGGAATGATCATTACTAATAGTATCTTTTGAACCACGATAACAGTTACTAACCAAAAGGAAAATTCAAAAGCGATCTACCGTCACGTCGATGAGTATGATAAGAAGATGGGGCATTGTGAAGGTTGATGGCGACGACGATGGATGCAACAATTAATAACGGCTGCTAATTACCGATTGTGCAACAAATTATTCAACGAGCTATGAAGTGTCATGCAAAATGAATTTGGAAACAAACAACAATACTGTTGCGTTGAGCACTTACATTTTAAAGGTTTTGGGTTGCTCTGCTTTCGTCGAGACATGCTGTTCAATACGGGAATTTTGGAATGAATCCTTCCTTGTTGAAATAGCAAGATTGAATTGAATTATTTTGCTAAAATAATGCAAATATCCTTTTCTGTTCCTTCAAATCATCATTTATTTGTCTTGAGGTCGTTTTCATCTGTCCATTTCATACGCACTCCCACCATGATTTCACAATGCTTTGTATAGCATTATAACTTATAAGCAGTGCATAACAATGAAATGTACAGTGTCACTGTTAGTGTTTCACACGTTCAAAAAAAAACAAATAATACTTAGAATTGTTAATAAGATGATCACAAGCCGATGACGATGCCACTCCACAAACGGTTATCAGTTCTTGCGCAAACTGTCACTGTCACTGAACATTTAATAATAACTTCCTCGTACTATGCAGTATCAAAGTTGACAATCCTGTGCAAAAATCCATGAGATAAGCAGGCCAAAAAGGTCACATTCGTGTCACTGACACTAACAAACAAACAAATCAAATGCTCTCACTTTCAACTCAACTTTTCCCAGTGAACAAAATTCATGGTGGTTTGGTGGGGCGAATTGTGTGGAGTAAACGTTTGTTTCCAAAAGCCACGCTTGCCGGCAGGTTGGACAGACGAACGACGATGTGGAGGCTTCGACAGTCACAGGCAGACTGAGGCTCACCCTCACTCTTCCCACTTCGTTTCGTTCACGAGAATGCGATCATGAAACAGGTCTTTTCCTTTCTATTCACATCTCTCTTTCCACTTTGTATACTTTGTAATACTATGTTGTATTGTAGGCAGACTTTGTATGCGTGTGAAGCAGAAACACTTGAAACAGTTGTGTGTAAAAGTGTACAGTACTAGGTTTAACTTGTAACTTGAATGGTCAACGTACAAGACTTCTTAATGTTCTTAACTCACTGTCATCATTTGATTACATTCAAATTACAAAGTTGTAAAATATATATCACGGCTTTTTCTTGGTTTCAGTTTTTGCCACAATTTTGGAATTTGAAGCTTGCTAAACCAAAAATTAAAGTAGAACATAATAGTAGCTGCACGGAAATGGATTCATGTCAAGACTTTTACATTTTGACTCTTGAATGCATAAAAGTAAAGTCTCCAAAATTGTCATTGTGTCGTGAATTTGTATTCTCATGAAAATTACTAGAATACAATCGATGCTTTACGAGAGATTTTAGAGATGGAAATTATGATACTGGAATGTTGAATGAAGGAAATCTGAAATTCTTTTTCATGAAAGAATCCATGGTGGTATTGTGGTATGGACTTTCATAGAGCATTATGTCTCTTCAAGAGCAGAGTTTCAATCGTTGTTGTCCTTAATACTCAAATGTTAAAAGAATAAAGTTCATGTTAACTTGGAGTGCGTGTAGACGTGTAGAGGACTTGGAGTTAATGGAAATAATGCTGTAGGAAGAAATGGTATGATTCTGGAAGAGAAGTGAGTTCGGGTTGACTAGGATGATAGTACACACTGTATGCTAAATGAACCTTGCTTGAAAGGAAAAGTTAAGATAATTGATAACTGTTTTATCAGTGCATTTACCTTAATGACATTCATCTTGAGTCAAAATCAAGACAGTAATGAGAAAATAATGTGTTTGCTTTGCCTTCTAAGCGCTTATCACTCTTCTTTGTTTCCTCAGGAGATGTATCATTAGATGCATTTGCTATGAGAGGGAGATACCAAACAAAGAAATTGATTCGAGAGAAAAGAGTACTATATAATTCAGGATTTTTGAGGTTCCTTTCTAACATAGCAGTTCTTTGAATTGCTTCGGTCTTGAGAGCATGAACAAATTTTTAAAAGAGCCCGACGACGAGTTGAAAATAAATCCAGTGTTGAATTTCAATAGTAGCGACAAATTCTTGAAGTATATTTATGTTACATTTGGTAATGCGATTGAGAATATGTATAAAGTATAAAGTGACTTTGTATTGTATCCTCTTTGTGGTTGTGATAAGAGCGTAGCGTTGAGAAAACGATAATTCAACGGCGGATGTTGGATTGAGGAATTAACCAGAATCGCAAGACGTCTCGGTCGTTCGTAATATCTGCGATAATAATGATGCCCAAATATGTAATAATGTTAGGACAGCATGACGTTAGAGTTTTGTGTACTTGAGGGCCACTTCGTCTTCGATAAGATTTCTGTGGAAAGTTGACAAGAGCTGCAAAGTGGAAAAGCATAAAAGCGTAATAAGTGGTGATTATCAGTGTCCAATGCGTTCTTCCAGTATCATTGTCTGTGTCCTAATGTGGAGGGGAATCTTAATTTCCTTGCCTTCACTGTGAATGTGACTGTGACTGGCATTTTCCAACCCAATGCGATTGGAATTCCTGTCTTTGACATCCGAAGCGATATAAACTATTTGTAGATGTCTTCTCTTTTCGTCTCACTGACAGCCACAGATTCTAATATGTCAGTCAGCGCTCAATATATTACTTACAATTGTTACAATGTGTAGCATAATAATTAATAATAATATAGCGTAGTAGCAATGTAATAGAATGCTAAAAACGGAAATCCATCAATGTCACTTAAATGCTTCTACTGTTAAATATCCTTGATCAATCGTTTAAGTAAATTAAGTCAATAAAAACTTGGTTTTCTGTAATATACAACACAATATAAACATGATAGTGTTTCATATTTAATGGAATTAACTATTAAATTGAAGTGAAGTTTTCCCGTGCTGTGCCATTAGATTTGTATCATTTTTCGTGGTGTAAACGTAATGATAAATGAAACACACCAACCATTGAATGTTAATTATTATTGACGCCTTTAATTTTCAGTAGTGGTGAAAGAAGACAACTCAGTATCAAAGTAACGTGCGTGCGAGGTTAAAATGTCGCTATAAAGTTTCCAGCAAAGTTTACACGCAAGTCAATAGCCAAGTATATATTCATATTCAAAAATCTGCTCAAAAGTCGAATGTCATCCTTTCTCATAGATTTGCAACGTCTGTCGCCAAACTGTCTTTTGACTTCTCCTAGAGTTCCTCCTTCTTATTGCATTTCATTGACATTATTGCTGAATAAACTGAGCTGACGACAGCGCTGTGACTGATGTACAGAAGTGATGCTGATTGTAGCGGTTCCTGATCCTTTACTTTATTTTATCACTTTCTGTAACATGCTTCGCATTCTGTTTAATTCCTTCCAGTAGTCCAGTACTATATTTCATATGAACAAGAGGACAAATATATAAATTTATATTAAAACTGACTTTGAACTTTTATCTTATTTCTTAATGTCTGTAAGGAATCGAATGATGTCAACGTTTACAAAAAAGTTGACATCAGCATATAAAAGTCACTGTTCTCCTGCGATCTTTATTAATTTGTTTATCATTCCCTGACACGTGCTATTAATTTCATTTTTTCAATTTAAAATCGATTACGTATGCTTACAAGAAATTCATTCTTTGTAGGCATGTCCCACCTTTCATCGCCTCTACATGCTTTAAATTATGGTCTAACCAAGATATCATTCCACTACTGATGATGCAAAAACCATTAATATATAAAATTCTAATATCGACACGCAAAGCCACATGAAACCAAAACGTATCGAAAAGTAAATTGTAGAATATGAGTGTT
The DNA here is from genome assembly GCA_019776145.1 of Harlomillsia oculata. Taxonomy (NCBI): domain Eukaryota; kingdom Metazoa; phylum Arthropoda; class Collembola; order Entomobryomorpha; family Oncopoduridae; genus Harlomillsia; species Harlomillsia oculata. The sequence goes on along the minus strand of JABASF010000027.1, from coordinate 96,891 downwards.
GTATACCTGTCTATGCGTACACAAGTGTAGGCAATGTCGTGTTTTTAATTTATACGTTTTTTTCTAAAAGAACTTGAGAAGGGACGAACATTCACGATCACATCACATTAGATATTCCATACAACCCGTATCATTATCAACTTCGTAGGAATGACTCCCATTCCATAGTTTAATCTAAGCTATGTTTCAATTCTTAAGCACTAGTAATCCTTTCTATACTTTTTTTGTATTCATTTACACAACGTTGATTTTCAAAGTTTCAAGTAATCGTCATGCAAGAGAAACAATGACGATGAACGACGACGACTACGGTCATTACTACAATCTCATCCAATTGGCATTGCCGATTGAATTTAGCAGAAGACTTTTCTCAAGTACTAATTCATGAGCTTGTACTTTGTCCTAATTTTCCCTGGAGAAAAGCCTTTAAAATTCAAAGGTGTTCCATTTAAACAACAAGTCGACAGTGTTTACATTTGTTTTGAAATTTGTGCTCTATTTCCACGATGAAATACGAAAATCAGAATTAAGAATTCATCATTGAACGGACCAAAACAGCATTTTATCCCGAATTGAGAGTTGCACAGTATGGCATAGTCATATCATAGGACTGGAGCTAAAAATGATAATTTTATGCTTTCTTAAACCGGATTCAAGCATGAATACTGCGTTGTTTTGTACAGTATATGTTATTGTCTATTATACTAACTAATAACGTACTAATAGAACTTATACTCGTTGTATGCTACTACTAGTAAATAGTATGCTTATGAAATGGTAAAGTTTTAAGTTGAAACAGGGCATGAACCAGCCTTGTGACCTCTGGAAACTTAGTTAGAAAACGATCTAATTGGAGATACATTTTCAGTGTTATCTCTATTTGAAGTCTTGTCTGCAGGCATAATAGGATAGATAATGTGAATGGCACTGACTGGCGTGCTCATTTTGAGTGAAAAGTATGCAAATCCTACTGCTTCTGGGAGAGATGATTTTCTACTTCTTGCCGTAACTGGCTGTTTCGGCTCTTTTGGCTGGAGTTCGAAAGTTTATTTGCTTTGCATATCAAGAAGAGAATATTATTCACTATCGGTCAAGTCAGTATAGTGATTTGAATTTGACCGTCTTTATCAAGAATCGCCACGGCCACGGCGGTCGTAGCAGTCACTCTGTGCCCGAGTGATTTTCTCGATATTGGAACTCTCTCACTCCAGAGACGAACGATGAAAGTTTAACTTAGTCATCTCACGACATTTTATTGAAATTCAGTATTCTCTTCAAGAAAGCAAAGTAAAGTGTGTATTATATTATGTCCCTGCCCTTTTGTGGGATAAAACTTGGACTTTGCATCAGTTCAATATTTGGACTTGATCGCCAACGCAATTGACTTGTTCTGCAACGGTCACCAACCACAAAAGCTTGGCATCTTGTGGGACATTCGAACATAGTAGTCGTCTCAGTCAGCTTCGAAGTCGGATGTATTCTGTCTCTAATTTACGCAATCAAATTCCATAGCAAATCACCATCGAAAAAAAGAAAATCCGATGATGATGATACCCGATAAGGGAATGCAAAGTTCACCTAAATGCTACAGGGTCTTCATGATAATCTCAATGTTTCACCGAAGCCCATGAACATTATATTCGTGATGTGACTGGTGTGATATACTTCGGTCTCATGTATCACAATCACAATAAAGCAACACGATTTATATACATGACTACCTATAAATCCTTTCGAGCATATAGTTTGTAAGAATGAAAATCAAGCAAGGTTTTCCATTCACAAGTGTAACAAGATCTGCTTCTGTGAACTTGCGCGTTACACGTATTCCAATCTTATAATATATCATTTACATTACATTGCAGTCGTGGTTCATAGCTAATATGATTCTCCAGCAACCTATTATCTGGTATGAACCATGTTTCTAGAAAAATTGAAAAAATATACTTCTCGTGACTCAATTACGTCACTGGAATGAAAGACATTTTTTAAATGTCAGAAACATGCAAAACTTTGCTACTAAATTGAAGTAAAATCTTTTTCAGCAAATATAACACACACGATTCAAATGGCTCTCTTCGGTTTTTACAACCAGAAGCGAAATGAATGTCGTGGAGGTGAAATTTATAAATCCTACACTTTAAAAACTGTTCATAGGATAAAAAGTTTGTTGGGCTTCCAAGGATTTTACAGATTATAGATATAGTATAAGGTAAAATCGATTGATTAGGTAAGGGAACATGTGTGCATGGAGTGATTTTTACCAAATGATTGATTGCACTCCATGACTTCCAATTCCAATTAAAAGTACGCTCAACTCAACATTATTTAACCTTAAATAGGTTAACTTCACACATTTCTATCTAAAACTTCATCGATTAAGCAACATTTTGATACAAACCTTTATAAACTCTGTACACTAAATGCCTGATGTCTGATGCGATTTCTGATGGAATTGCTCTGTCAGCAAATGCCTTAACAAATGTCATGCAAACTTAGCCATTGCCTCAAGTGTAAACCGCACAACAAAAATGCCATTCATTAATTTTCATTTTTTGTGTGAATTAGTAGCTCTTTCTGTTTATTTTAAATTAGCTCCGTTGCTGTGTTTGTGTTGTAACACTTGAAAGAATATTTTGATAATTTATTTGTTATAAAACACAGAAAAAAGCGGATAAATGAAACTACAAAAACATGAAAGTGAATGTGAAATGCCTTAAGTTATTTCAGATCATCAAATGAAGGCTAAATGGAGCGTGTTTCTCCTGTGATTTTGGTGCCGTCGTCTTTGACTTCACACCACGCATCTCAGAGAGGACGGAGGCGGAGGTGGCGGTGCAGTCACCCATCTGTGACGAGTGTAACTTATTTAATTTTTAGTGTTAATATTACGAAATTTTAGCTTCTGACTGATGAATTGTTTATTGTCGCTTAAAACCCGATATTTTTATTAGCAATTTGAATCTCGTTGTTGTATAAATTATTGTATTTGGAGAATCTCATCTTTAATCCTCGCCCACCGTCCTAACATCACGTAGTTGATCCTCACACGTCACAATATGTGAGTAACCCACGGGCTGGTCCGGTGTTTATTACATGATTTCTTATGTAACACAATTTTCGTTAATGTAATATTTCATATTAATTATTGCAATTAATGTTTTCAGAAAAGAAAACTAATCTATTTAACCGCCAGGCCAGCTGTGGATTTTGAAAGCTATATTCAGATTGAAGAAAGTGTTAGCCGCTCTATTCTGATGGCAGCTAGGATAACGTAAACACATTTTTTATATGATACATCATAAAAGTAAAGATTAGAATTTCCGAATTTTATTTATGATTGTTTGTTTTAATTTGTTTATTGGATAGGAAACGTCCATTTGCCGTGCAAATTGTTCTTCCTGCGTGGGGAAGTTTGAGAGTGTCCTTGAAGGACCTCGAATGTCCATTATGCACAGATTTGATGTTTGCGGGAATATGTCTGTGCCCAAATGGACACTCGTTCTGCGTCAAGTGCCGTACTAAGATACGGATGTGTGGAATTTGCCGAAGTCCGTTGACGGGCACCAGCCGAAATTATCATATGGAGGAGTTGGTCAAGGGTTTAATATTGGAATGCAAGTACGAGAGCCGAGGTTGCCCTCAACGTCCCAAATTGATTGACTTTAAAGACCATGACCAGTCTTGCGACTTCAGGTTGAGTTATAATGATCAGTGCATTTTATGTTATTTATATTACGCTGATAGTCAGTCATTGTTTAAATTGAATGAATTAATTGTTTAGACCGGTGTTATGTACGGCTCCATTGTTTTGTCGGTCTAACATGAAAATTTGTCATCAGAAAGACTCCATGGTGAACTACAAGGATTTTCTGGATCATTTGGTTGATCATCATGACGTATCTACCGAAAAGGTTTTTGTGAAAGAAGCCGAGTTGGCTGGTCGTGCTCCTGGGGGTATGTTAATTAACGATTGATCATTTGATGAATTAGTAAATGTTTACTTTAGTTAAATGATGTATGCTGACGTAAGCCATTTACTTTTCTAACAGGTCAATCAACCAGCATATTTGTATCCATGAAACGTTTTTTCAACGAAGCCTTCGTGCTTCAAGTTTCTCTGGATGTGAAGAAAAATTTTTGTTTCTGTGTTGTTCACATGGGACTTGCGGAGAACTCGAACAAATACGCATGCGAAATAAATTTTTCTTACAACCCGGCAGACGAAGGCGGGAAAGGGATTGTAAGATCTTAAGATTTATAATATCCATCAACTCATAATTGTCATAATATCCAATAATTCCATCAACTCAAATATAATTTAAACATTTAATAACTCATTTTAATTTAAACTTGTTTCAAAATACAGTCTCACAAAATTCCCCTGGACGAAATTTTCCACTTTCGGAAGGTTCTCGCAGATGGTGGACCAGTTTTGCATAGTAAAAGACTCACGAAGGAACTTGCTGTGCCAACTGGGCAGTCCGAGCGTCGCAATGCTGAGGCGGATTCGTCCTACGGTTACTCGTTCGACATATCGTTCGCAGTGACCATGAAAGCTGGTGGTAGTAATAACAATGAGTGATGTGATTTCTGTTTTGTCGGTGCTTTGTGGCGCTTTAATGTATTAGCTGAAATAATTTCATGTGAATATGAAAACAAATTTTTGGTTTTGTTAGTGACAATCTCTAAATTTATCCTTCAGAATGTCGTAGTGAAATAAGAACTGTTTTCCCAGTGGTTTCTCAATAGTCAAATTGCTTAGTAATGTTCCGGAATTACATGAAAGTATTGTTAAAATTTATAATAATTTATAACCGTATTAAAATGTTAGTATAGTTACGAAAACGTTCGAAAAAGTACCAAAACGCGAGTTGTGAAAGCAGATGAAGAACCCATGAAGAACCTCTGAATATTTTGTTTAAAAGACTGCGCTTTGAATACCGTTGTACAAAAATGTGACTTTTGGACTTTCCATTATCGTTCGCAATGAGCAAATACAAAGCACTGCTCGTAAGGGAACATTATTACTTTCACGCTTAACTTGATTTTTTCAAGTAACAAATCTGATTCTGTACGAAAACTCGTCTTTTGGGTATGAACTGCATGTGAATATGAAACGTTTAAATTTTTAGAGTCATCATCAGATACCTATAGCCGGTTCGATATTACATGGTTTAGTTGCTAAATTTGTTCTGTGTACATTACATGTACATTATTGTGTAATGAACTGGTTATTGTTATCATTGTTATGGGCTATTTGGAATGGTGTAATGACGATAGTGGGTGACGAAAAATGAAATATTTCAATGAAAAATTATGGAAAATGATATTTTGTAAAGTTCATACTTTTAATGGCTTAATATCAAAACTGTGCTCACAAGTGCCTTGCAATAAAGACAGAAACGTTATTCACAGAACGTTGAAAGTCGAAGCGTTTTTGATTGATTGATGGCTGAGCCTTGAGCGTTTGATTTCATCTCATTTTTCATGATTCGCATTCCCATTGTGAGCTGTAGTCTCTAATGCCGTCGAGAGACGGAGTGAAATTCAGGAAAGTTTTACTCGCACTGCTCATAATATTCAAGCATTTTGTCAAACTGACTATAGATAGAAGAAAACGTAACGTAACAATGGGACTAACATAATGTTTGACAGGTTTCGTCAATCAATTAAATAGACTCAATAGGGCTCGATCTTCAATAGCATAAATAACATCCTTTATCAATCAAATGTAAGGTTTTTGTACTATGACAGTTTGTTCTTACTTTATAATTCATGAAACCAATTGGCACTTTTTTGCACTTAAAATTTTATATTACACATTAGACTCAATATCAAGTGCAAGTGCGTCGTTGGTTTCTTCACATCATCATAATCTGTAGTGTAGTACAAAGTTCTATTTTTGCTAAAATCCGAATCTGAAAGGACAAATTCAAGAAATCTAAAAAATGCAGATTATTAGGTTTCATAGATTTTTATTTCTTTCATTGGGACTGCTCAAAATTACTGCTGTGTTCACTCAAGATAAAATTTCCGACATAAGAAAATTACTGAATCTCCAAATTTTCATTGCACGTCATGTTTTGGATTGGCCTTATTTCAGCATTGTGACTGGAAACAACTCAGGTTTGCTTTCGTATTTTACCCCAATCACTTAATGTAGCATGAATTCATTCTTGATTTCCAAGTATTCAAACATGCTGAACACTCTGTAAAAACTGAAGACGGAAACGATTTTAGTTAACGAATACCCTTGTACACTTTTCACGATGTGTGCATTTTAGACTCATTCTTTGTAAACCGAGTTCTGTTTCTTTTATTATGTCCGGGATATTTGGTTGCTTGAAGACGTAGATATTTTGAATGGAGCCATAAATTGGAACACCGATAGAGTCATCGACAACTTTCCCAATTCCCAATCACTCTCTTTATCTTTTGTTGAAACCCTGAGCTCAACGTTCACCACCGAAGTGATCTCATCAGCTAACAAATTCTATTTCATCAGCTTCATCAAAATCCCAGCAGATTTTAAAAGAATTTTGTCGGTGAGGGTAAAACTATTCAACATTAGACCCCTTATTTTCCTCATTTTCTTTAAATCACCTGAACACAATGTTACAAATGACTTTGCTTTTATTTTTTGCCTTATGGGTTTAGAATGCCAAATTCTTTTACCATTCTTGGCTTTTAGTTCTCGTCTCGTCTGAACATGAAAAATCAAAAACTACAATTTCTTTAGACATTTGGCTTGACCATCTGCAGTCGTCAGTCATCAATTTTGATTCTGATTTATGGGTTGCCGTAACAAATTCATCATCCAACACTATAAATGTAAGGTTTTCTTTAACAGGATGCTAATTATCTTAAATTAAAGGCAATCTAAACTAATTACGCTTAATTTCAGATTTATGAAATATATCGAAAATGTGTTTCATGCAAAGTAGAGGCAGAATACATTTGCCTTCTCAATTTTCAATTTCAAAGCATCTCAATGACTACAAGTACAAACTCAGAAGCCTGCATCAAATCAAAGTACCTTCGAAGGGCTAATCTCCGTGGAGTCAATATGACATCAGTCGGAGTTGACGTAACGTCGAAATTATATGGATAAATTATTTAAATATCATAATTTAAGTAAAATCACAAGTTCATATTTTTTTCAATAGGCCATCCCAGTAAATCTCAAAATAAGGACTGATGAAAATGGAACTGTTCAGCTTAATGGAGGAATGTATGCGCAATTAGTTTCTTCACTTGTAGCTGACTTGAATGTCAGGTACAAATCTTTAAAAACTGCATTTTGATTAATTAACAACAGTTATTCAAGAAGATGTATTCTGACTTCTGACATCATAAAATTGTATCAACAGTTTTGCATTTAATATTCTAAATGGTTACCAATACGGCAACTTTATAAACGGGTCCTGGACAGGAATTATGGGATATTTGAGTAGGGGAGAAGTTGACATGACCATTTCCGAACTATCCATGGCCTCTGACCGGCTGAAATTAGTTGATTTCACGTTCTCCACGGACATCGTTGTGTAAAACCGATAGAATATTTTCCTAATATCATTTGTGTTAATTATGATATCTATGAAATGTTTTAATGAATTTGACAGACGAAAAATCTACATTCAAAAAATAGTGGAGAAACGTATTAACTGGAAATTCTACACATCCCCATTTGAACGTCCGTTGAGAATTGCCATTGCAATATTTTCAACAGTACTGACGTTTTCATTTTGGATCCTCTCCTTAACATTAAAACTTCAAAGTGAGGAATTAATTTTGACAGAGATTGTTTGGATTACGCTTTGCTCGCTTTGTCAAAGAGGTATTCAATGAAACTATTATAGCATTTAGTTGTACGGATGCATCATGAAATGCTTTTCTTTCTAAAGGAGCTCACATTATGCCCACAAATGAGAGGGCAAAAGCCATTTTTATCCTCATGTACTTTCATTTCCTCATATTGTTCATTGGATACTCAGCCATTCTTATCACTCAATTGTCACTACCTCAGCCTATTCAATTACCATTCTCTGATTTAAACGGACTAATCAAAGCAAAAGGTTGGAAAGGTGGTCCTATTAATAGAGATCTGATGGAAATTTACATGAATGTAAGAACAATTCAGAAAACACCGTACAACTCAACTATAATATTATCTTCATATAGTCATAAAATATAGGCTTTCATTTGCTGTCATTTGTCATTCACCTGGAAGAATGCCAATTTATGTTGCAGAAAACTTGCCCAGACCTATTGGCAGAGGAACGCAGCGGAGGTCAGAGAAACATACAATGTGAACAACTAGTGAAGTTAAGAGACACCGTAGTTCGCAAATCAAGAATGCCTTTATCGTTTGAAGAAGGTTTTAAAGCTGTGATCAAAGGAAAGTTTGCATTTATTGCTGCTCAAACTGGTGCTCGGGATTACATCAATAATTTGTTTACTGAGAATGAGGCTTGTCAAGTGCACGAAATGAAAGGAGAGTTCTTGGCGTCCAATTTGGCACTTGGGCTTCGGAAGAATGGTCAATACAGACATTTGTTAAACTCCAGGTAATGTTAACAGGCAACAGGACCATTTAAATATCGTATAAAAATACAAAGTAATATATCCTCAATGTTGATATTGACTTAATGACTCTAAGACTAGCTATTACATAGTCTTAGCTTGGAGAAATAATTTGTCGAATTTGTAAAAAAGGCTACTGGCGTTACATCAGTCCGGGATATTGAAACGCTTGAAGAATACATGGTTACCGAAACTGGAAACATGCGACTCTGATCTTTCCATTGGGTACACAGAAGTGAGCATTTACGACGTGGCCACTGCTCCAATGATAGCGGTTCTGGGATTTTTACTAAGTGGATGTCTTTTACTATTTGAGATTTGCTGGCGACTTGTTCTTCACTCTCACCCTGCAAGTTTCGCGAGCTTAATGTGCATGTTGAGGAAGATTTGTATCATTCCAACAATAAAAGCGGATGTCATTGCTTAAGTGAACGACGTCACCCACGTTGTCATTCCATTTCATTGCTACATAGATTTTCACTGTGATAAAGGCTTGTTACTTGCATTTTGGAATCTGGAAAAGTGATAACGTGTCATATTCGTCCCCGTTTTGTTTGAACGTTTTCATCGGACATTTGGATCTAAAGTTGGAATAGCGACTTTTGCATTAAATAGATTTGTCTGGTGTGCCGACTCTTTTACTGTAATATTTTTGGTTTATTTTATTCATACTTTTAGTCAGTAATATTTTACTATATGTCTTCCCTAAAAGCCCCAGTTGTTTGCCCCTTGAACGATGAAGTTCCTCTCGTTCAGTGGTCCTCTTCGATAAATTTGATCAGAGTCGCGTGGCTAATTTCTTATGAAATGTGGCATTGTAGACCCGAAGGCGGCTGAAGAGAGCCCACATGCAACGTAGCCTTAGTCTCCGCTCCGACTTGGTTGGATATTTCCAGACTTGATTTGATTTGGGTTCTCCGGGATTTAGAATGAAAGTAAAGTTGTGTGCCTGTCCAGTTTTAATGGAAGTCTCATCTCTTCGGGTTCACTTTGCTCTTTTTGCAGTGCAGTCTCTTGGTTTTGGACTTGATCGTCCTACAGTCCAACGGGGCGCATTAGGACAGGCGAGTAAATAGGATAGGATAATATTTAGGGGAACCTTTCATACTTCCTCGATGAAAGTGCAATGGGTCGAAAAATACAACTGGCTATGCAATTTCATCGTTCTTTTTACAGAAGAGAAGAGAAGGCTTTCACTATTCCTGCTTAGCACACGGAATACTACTGGACAAGTACTGGGCACACCGAAAGACCAGCAAAGAAATCACATGAGATGCTACATCTTTGGTCAACTTCAAGTCTCTTTCTCAAATCTCCCTAATGGCAAACCTGGTCCAGCTACGTCTTTCCTCTCTTCAATAAATTATCAATTGAAAATCCAACCAGGATTTCCTTGTATTACAAAATTGTCAAAGCCTAACACATACAGTGTATTTCATACACACACAGGACTGAACACATGAAAAATGTTACAGCCGAAGCATGCAAGCAGCAAATTGACATCTCAATTCCTTGTCCACTTTCAGCATCAGCATCCAGTCTTTCTTCTTTGTTTCAGGCTGCCCCGTCCCATTCCTTTCCTCGGGGTTTCGTATCTACTGCTCCAAATCGTCTTATATAGATTAGTAAGGAACGGCGCATTGACTCCTTTTTGAGTGTTCATTCATTTAACAAAGTTTTCATCTTTGTAACACATTAAATGAGTCATTTTGTCACTCAAACTGAATGAGGCGTTCAACCCCATTAAGAATAATGCCGTTCTCTCAGTTAATGCTTGGTACGAGCCAGTTTTGCTGCGATTCTTGTTCCATTCAAGGATCCCTGTACACATTGAGATTTATTGTACAGCGATGAATCAATTTCTTAAAAGGAGTATTTGATTTTTTTATCAGTCTTTATTTTGAGGACAATATGAATTTGTAAGTAAAAACGCTTAAATAGTTTAACGGTGTTAGACCTAGGATTCTAAGGTGAGACTTCGCCGTAAAAAAAACCTCCTTAGAGTCACGGACCGTTAAATTATTTAAATGTTTTTACTTAAAAAATTGCTTAGGCGTGCTAATTTAAATGGAGTTTTTGATAACTTTTTTTCACCTTTGAACTGTTGTCCTCACACCCCAACCCGATCAATCCGAGGTCTCAGAAGTTCAAATACATAAATGTTCACATTCAAACGAACTGTAGTACTGTCATCCATTATCTTATTTTTGCTTTGTAAGCAAAAGACTAGAGGACAACAAACGCCAAACTTAGTGAGTAGCAACAGCAAAAAACTAAAAAGTACAACAACGAATACATTTTTTTAACATTTATTTTTGTCCTTTTCCGCTTTAAACATCTTTATCTTTTGCCCTAATCTGCTGTATAATTTATAGTTCTTTGAAGCGTTTAAGCTTAGAAACTTGATCTTTGGTTTTCCTTATTTATTACATTTTAGTAACAGTATATTTATCAGTTTCGAAACGATTGTATACTATGGAATTAAAACTCAGGAGGAAACAGGAAAGTATTTTTGATGCGTCAGCAAGAAGGCAGATTACAAAGAAACAAAGGTTAGAGTTGGGTTGGAAGAGTTAATGAAAATATCGTAAATTGATATCACATAAATTATAGCCAATATAGAAATGAGGGCATATGCAGAAGGCATATTCAACAAGCATTGGGATACATTCATGAATCGAACTTACATTCTTAGTTATGTAAATTATTTAGGACATTACATTATTTCGCTGCGACTTGTAACGCAACGAAGATTTTTAAACCATGTTAAGCAACGATAGTTTAGATTTTTATTTTTATAAAACTCATAAAAAAAAATTGTAAAATAAAATGTGTAAAGCAAATTGTCTGGTAATGGAAACTTTGTTTCTTCTTTCCTATTACGTAGTTTAATTATGCAGCTTTGGACGATGATTTGCAAAAAAACATGATATGATATGTTTCATTGATAAAATAAAATTAAATGCGCTATCTGTTGCTGTCGTCTTGATGTCTTATGTCAGAGAGCGACTGAATGAAGTATCAAAGTGAAATTTTGTTGGAGGAGAATGATGAAGATGGACTGGTCAAGGCGAAGGTGACTTGAAAACTTGTTCAAAGGATAAGATATGATCATGTCATGTAATATGATGATGCACTAATGTGCATGTCGTGATGTGGGAAATGACTTGAGATGAATGAAATTTGTTAGAAGCTTATATATTCCATATTTGTAGCATATTACATTATCTGAGAAAATTACAATTATAGAAAGAGCAAAAGTTCGAGGAAATGTAAAGTCGATTAAGGTGAACCTAAAGGTGATCATGATTAATGATGAGGCTGGCCAGGACCACATAAAATATGAACTCTGAAGCAGTAAGTCACAGCGACAAAAGGAAATGATTAAAAATATAGCGTGAAATTAAGATTACATGCTTCCGCAGATTAACGTTAATATTATAAGTCTAATTGAAAGTCTTACATGACATGTAGTAATGTAAACCTATTTACGTCAAACACGATTATGAAAACAATTACAACTATGCAGCACTAGGAGTGGCTTAAAAAATATGCCAACAGGATACTTAATTTTGCTTAGCTACGATTGGTTCGGTTTTCAAAAAAAGATGCCAAAGAATTTGTTTGTTTGCAAGCAACATTAGACATTAATAAAGAAATTTGCTGACTTTCTATAGTCGTGCAGATTCAGCTCCTTCTCAGCTTCATTATGCATCGTTGTTATAAACTAATTGACGCCAGACAAAGGCGGCATTGGCTAGTAATTTTTATTTACGTGTACTTGGGATTAAAACTAAACTCGCCGTAGCATTGACGTTTTTATAGATTGTATTTTGTACGTAGTAGCAATCACATTATGTTGCACTTAAGTAGTGAGATCATAGCATTATATTATGTAGCATGCCCAGTTTTTGGAATAGGAGTAGCGAGGGGAAAAGGAGAGTGACAAAATTTGGAAGGAAGGAAATATCGGAGAAAAAGAGTGAAAGAGAGGAGTTTAACGAGAAGTGAGCGGACACGGGTAAAAAACCACATTTTGTGATCCAGTCGTGGTGGTCAGGATCGGGAATCGGTGGTAAAGAAGGCAGCAATAGCCGGACACCCGGAACAGTTTCCGCATCACAAAAAGGGCAGATTTTTACGCCTTGTTAAATCCTTCGAACGGCTGATTGGGTTCTCCCAATAGAAGATCTGATTTGCACCCATGCCATACACCACATCACACGGACACACACACAACTCCTCTTTCACTCTTTTCCTTTACAACACAACCACAACGACACAAAAGTATAATATATAACAATCTGCTTCCTTCCTTAGTTCATCACTACCGCAAATCCCTCAATATATGCTCTTTTTTACAATGTGTCTCCTTAATATAGTGCATCTTCTGTTCCAACAACTCCTAGGACCAAGGATGGTAACTCGCTTGCAAAGATCTAAAATCCGCACTTTGGGATCCACACATTACAAACTATGTGTAGGTATATTCTGCCGCATTCTGCTGGTTTTCGGTACAGGCTTCGTTTTCTCCTATTTGGTGCATGTAAAATCATGATAAATTTTGGAATTCGCAAAACTGAGGATTACAACATTGATTACGTACAAAGCATTAGCATAGGGACCATTCAAGCATCAACATGTAAGTTCCTCATTTCATTTATTGTGATATTAATTAATTCAATTTGTAGCGGAGTTATCCGTAATGTATAACATGTTTGAGCACAAATTGTACAAGATTGCAGCTTTGTAAATGAAGTATAGTATGTTGGGGGCTCGTGAGGATGGAACGATTGACAATTTTCATTTGCAATGCTCAAGACAAATGTACAGCAAAAGATTGAGATGAAGAAGGAGTTGAAAAAATTGGATGACAAACGGTGACGGCGCGGAGAATAAAAAAGTGATATGTATGTAATTGGATGAGTTTTGGTCTGTCTTGTCGTTTTCTTCACTGCATTACTCCAAGGAAACGGACGGACGACGATAGAGTCTTTTGAAAATACATGCGATTTCCTTCGTGTTCCACATTTGTCACATCTCTTTATAATATGATTGGTGTGGGGTGATGTTAGATGCTACATACAAGAATGACGTGGCGTAACGCAACGTGCTTGAAATAAAGTAAAGCTAGCTTTTGTACTATAGTAGAGCGTGCGGCTGAATTCGGGTTTGCTTCAGTTCTCGGAAGGAGAATAGGAAGATGTATGTAATGCCAGTGTTTCCTATGATTCTTTAAGCTAAAAGCAAAGCTACTACTACTATTGGGGTAAGTCGACAATGTCGACAGTGAGTTTGGGCTCTACATTCTACATATAGCCGTGTTTGGTTTGGTTTGCTAAGAGAACGCACGGCACATGGAGACTTTGGAGACGGAGAGTGAAACGGGGACAGCATCAGTCACACGACATACACACAAATACACACTACCAAGTACCAACCGAGACGCAATGGAACGATGATAGTTTACTCTGGGAAGAAAGGCTCATGCAGGAAGACCGTCGTGATGAAAGATGTGTAACAATTTGTGTCAGTTGTCTGTGTCGAAAAGCGGCTCCTGCCGACGATAATCAAGTCGACTGTCATCCCTCGTGCAATCATTAGCGGTTCTCTGGTGACAGACCGACGTGGGATGAGGACCAACTTTCCAAAGAGACAGTCTTTGCACACGTACTTCATGTCACAGCGATTCAATATCTCGACACCAAAGGCTTTCATTGATTCTCACCCTTACTTCTTCCGCCTCATGAGGGTATGTCGTATCAGTCAATCATCTTCAAAATCAAGAATTTTTAAGTGTCTTCTTCCCATCAGACTCACGCGTACAATAATGATACAACACCTTTCATCGTTTGTGGTACAAGGGCAAAGTGGGAAATTCTCAATTTAACCCTTCACCCTTTTTGCAGGAATTGTCACAAACTCAGCAAACCAGCACGTAAAAAGACAGAACCCCTTGTATTTTGGGGATTCGACTATCTTGTCCTTTTGAGTCTTGTACACACTCTACTGCATGGACCAAAAACTTTATGCTTCGGTGTACGTGATTCCAGCAAGCTACCTTTTCCTTTCAAACCCGGCAAGGGTGATTTGGAGAATTTGGACTCTGAAACATTGCATTCTATTACAGACCCACACTCACTTTCCTCTTCTTACGAAGTTAAGTTTGTTCAATGCAGAAAACAAAAACTTAACAGTGTGCTTTTGCTTACCGTAGCTCTTTTTTCTCATTTTGAACATGCTTCTGCATTTACTTCTGCTCTGTAATCATAGTTTGTTATCTTATGATGCGTCTCTCTTGCTAATAATGCTTTGGAATCTGTTCACACGAGCGAGATCACGTCTTCTGCTCTAATCACAAAAGCTTTCTCATAAAATAAATTCTACTATAATTAAAACGAAATGCGGAGATGGATTGATTAAAAACCCTTCTATATAATTTTTGCAGATTTGGCTTTCTTTGAAGAGTTTTCCATCCATAACATGCAAGGACAAGGGAAGGTAGGGGTAGGCAAAACCTTTCATGTATAAATATGATTTCAATCCACATTGTATTAATATTAATTAATTGTACATAGAAAGGAAAAAACGTCTTAGGTATTGCACATCGTTTTCTTATCAATTTGAATCTATCTACAGTTCGGAATCTTGGTGCTATTTGTATTACACACATACATATACGCTTCGCTTTTTAGATTTTGTCAAATGGCAATTTGGAATTCAACGCTCGTAACATTGAGAATGAAAATAATAGGTAGGAATTGGATAGGGAAAGACGGAGCTTGGGAAGAGCTATTTGGCCTGAAGCGTCAATTTATCGATGGCCTTAATATGGGGACTATTATTGGAACTAATCTGGCACGGGTGAGTCTTTTACGCCCCACACTCTCTCCGTTGTTGCTCCTGAGAGTAGTTCTGCTATCGAAACTCATTTAGTGACTTGCCTCTTGACTGGAATAAAGCCCAGGTCAATAAGTATGACTGTGCGAGCGAGACCATGGGACAGTCAGAGTCACAGTAAACTGTACTCTTCGGATTCACTACTCCTTTTAGAAGAGAGTCACAGAGGTTGGACGACGCCACTTGATCCATCTTGTCCAAACGTATTCCCTCTGGGGAGATTAGTGGCTTATCGACTCAGCAAAAGAATCCCTATGCCTTTTCTCTCATCATGAAAGGAAACAGTGGATGTGAAACGAGGGAATGCATCACCAAGATCATTCTTGCTTCTTACTCTTTTCCTTTTCTGTACACTACTATACCATTCCAACCAAGGAGAATCTCACCAAGAAGCATTTTCACCAAGTGCACTCCACGCTCATGTTATGTACTATCACTGTTTAAGAGAGAAAGCATTGCGAATCCCTCTCAAAAAAAGAATGAACAAGCGAGGGTGGACTTCCCAAGCGACTCCTTCGGCTTGAGCTCACTCCCTAATCCACTAAATTACATTTCCTCTCATCTTCATTAACACTTGAACACTTCCAACTCAATTAGCTCTCAAATGCCCAAATAGGTCGTCTTTATCGTATTTATGACTGGACATTTCATGAACATTAGCACAAGCGAGCTCTTCTTTTCCTTTCCCTGCCCTGATTCCCTCAAGCCCTCTTTACTATCACTTAATTTCTTGTACTAACCGGACACCCGTAAAATTCTAATTTCTACAAAAATTATGTGATCATCACCGCTATAAAGCAATAGCACTTTATTTCATTTACGAGATCGTCCTTGATGCCATAGTAAATTACTAATTAAAAGTAAAGAGTATAAAAAGTTTTACAGCCATTACAATTAAACAGTTCATTTCATTATAAAGTCGTATCCTCGCATCACCAACACAAACGCTCGGTACAATTTTGGAAATTGAAGTGGACCGTAAGTTGTTAGTTGCTAAACGTTCTGGGGCAACTTGGAACATTGCTGACACAGGGTATTTACTTTGAGATTTTACACAGGGGTAGGAAATAGGCAGACGTTACGTTTGAGACAGATGGGACGTTTGACGAGAAAATCCAGTAACATTGTCGCATGACTGAAACCACTTTAATGATGAAATACAGTGAGGACGCATATAAAGAAAGTTTATGCAGTAACTTTCCCCGTTGAAATCCCAACAGTCATGTCCATTCGTCCGTTTCTTTTTATGGTCATTGGCATAGTCATCTCATCATCTGAGTCCATTTGCAAAAGCACACAAACTGGAGCTATGAAACTGTGTGTGAGTCTTGGGATGTAAAGGGACTACAAAGAGTCAAACAGTATGAAAAAATGCACCCTCAATATGTCCTTTTGTGATCCCCCTGGCCCCGGTTGTCATCTCTGTCGTGGATAACTTGTTACGCCCAGTCATCTCACGAACAACTCACATGAGGAGGGTATTGTAATTTTTGGGTTAGTCCCAAAAAAATTGTTCAATGACCCAATCATTAAACGCTATTATTATGCATCATAGGAATCATAGGGAAAAAGTCCGTGCACTTTAATCTTTGATTTTGTTTATTTGTTATTACAACTTTTTTGCCTTATTCGTTCCCGTTTCGAACCTGAACTTTCACATTTAACTTTTAACCATTTAAACATTACTATTCTTATAATTTTTGCTTTCTGTTTATATTACACTAGAAAATGCTAATTCAGAAATAAAAAGTTGATACTATGGCCTATGAATTGCTTAACGTGCATACTTCGAGAATAATATTAATTATGCACTTTTTATATTTGCATTGAACAGTTGAAATGTGTCTTTGATTAGGTACAGCTCAGTCAGCAAAAAACGATATGAACACACCACACATGTTTTTATTGAATACTCTCGGCGTTTTCGTCATGACATGACATGGCATCCATGTATCCTGACCTACACAATTCATTTCGATGACTTGTGTTTGCTTTGCTTCGTAATTTTGAGAGTTGTGATAGTGACACATTGAACTCACTTTCCAATTCCGTATTGCACATGTACACATTTTTTATGAGTGGTAATTAAAAACTTATAGACTGGATCAAGCGGAATCAATCTTGATTGGTTTGTTTAATTGGCGTGTTTACATAATAAGGAGTATGTAATATTGAATCAAAATGTTCACTTTGGCATAACTTCATCACTGCCATTTCTAAATCTTGGCCCGTAACCAATAACCATTCATTTCAGCGAATTCAACAGGTTTGCAAATCAAAAATTGCAAAGTCAACATTTTTGTCATCTTTCTCTTTCCATATATTTTTTCCCAGTTCGTCATCCTTGACTACTTTATGATCATGGGGACCGCCACCACGCTTTTCTTCTCCCAAGCACATGTGGCTAGTTTGTCGACACTTCAGGCTGTGGGTTTAAAGGCACAGTTTCTCTTTCTCTTTCAGTATTTCTTCGACAATGTCAATGACGAACCATGATATTTCTATAGAGTGACCAAACAAGTTGACAAAATATTCTACTCTCCTCGAGAATGGAGATCTTAACTTTTAAGCTTGCATAAGCGTTAAAGAAGCGCTTACTCGTAATCTCATCTCATCAAGCGTGCTTACAGGAACACCGAGACAGACGCTGAGAAGTGCTATTTTTTTAAATAAGCGTAACAAAAATATAGGGCAAGTTGAAGATCTGCAGATGTGCAAATCTGCAAATCTGCAGTGCTACAAGCACATTTATGGGTTGCACAATTATGATACATAGTATTTAACGATTGACCAATGATAACTAAGTCTTTGAATGGGACACTCGGAAATCAATAAAATCCATTTCATAGATTCAATTAATGAAGTTACTAAAAAACCAAGAGATGAATTTTTGCATGTTACAACTTACAACAACTTCAACAAGGACGAAAATAAGTGAGTGCAGATATGCAATACATTTTGTCTGCTCATGTAAGACAGTGTTTCAACACTTCCGCAACTTTTCTCGACAACATTACTTTTCGTGCAAATATTATTTATTTTAATATAATATAACATACAAATGTAGAAACATTGCGTCGGCTGCCCTTTCCTTTCCTGTCTATCAACGAGACAGACGAATACGATACGAGCGACTGCAACTGTATCTTTTGCTATTTGTACTCAGCTTTTTTATGCTCTTATCACCAACAAAATTGCACTTACTGTTGCAACAGTGTTTCAGCTTTCAGAAACATTTTACGCTTGCTGCTGTAATCATTACATTTATATGTTAACCTGAAAAACATTTAAATAACTAAATATTATGTGATCAGTGCTCTATTAGGACACATTGCATTCAGGCTTTGTAAATAATTTTACAGTATTATTTATTCCGTGACTTTATATTAGCTATAGAACAAATTCTGTAGTTTTATGATGGATTTCAATTCAAGTTTAAAATAGTGCAAAATGCACTTGCAGAAAATTATGCTGACTGGAAAACAAGAATAGTCTTGTGTTTTATCGTCTTGAGCGTGGAGCTTTTGGTTGCTGCATATCTCAGAGTGCCTCCAAAAGAAAGTTAGTGACGGTCGAGAAGGGAAAAGGAGGAAAGAGTTAGATTTGATCGATTGAACTACGAGACCTTTATAGGAAGGAAAATTTGTGTTCGTGTAAGTACTTTGTGTGTGAGCGAGTGGAGTCTACAGTGTATTATATTATATGTTCATTATAGTATTACGAGGATATAAATTATAGTCTGCAGGAAAGCATTTATTTTTATAATCACATTGCCCCTAAAAGAGTGCAAATTAATTAGCCGCAAAGGAAGCTATCAAACGTAAAGAGAAATTGGAGTTGTTGTGATCCCCTAAAAGAGTGCAAATTAATTAGCCGCAAAGGAAGCTATCAAACGTAAAGAGAAATTAGAGTTGTTGTGCAGCGCTACCGTGTGCCCGAGTGTAATAACGTCGTTTTATTCCAATCAAGAGTGATTAATACATCAAGACAAGAGAGAGAAGTGCAATTAATTAACTCATGTGTCATCTTGATTGACACAAAGGAAGAGTTTGAGATGTCTTGCTCAGTTGCCCTGGTTTAATGGGGAAAAGAGCCATTGATTAAGAAGAAGAATGTAACACTAATCAGTTTAATTTGAATAGTTAATGAGACCTTTGAGGAGGTGGAGAACAACTTTTCACGAGGAATAAAGAGAGAGAGGTTGGAATGAAGGAAAGTCGTTCGGTGTGGTGGACTTGAGTCGTCGCTTGAGTGGAGCAAGAGCTAAAGGGAACCAAAAAGTGGTTCGAGTCTTTAGGAGAAATGCGTATGCCTCTTTCCTAGCTCACTGACGAGCAGGAAAGAAATTCGGGTGTTCGGGGCGTGTTTGCACCGACGTGCTCCCGCCTATGACTGGGTCTCTCGTTCCCTATTGCCTGCCTGTAACTCTTTGCCTCCTTCTCCAAATCATCATCATCATCATCTCTCGCTCTCCCTGGCTCTATCGTTCTTCTTCTCCTGTGTCTCACACATCCCCGTTACTACAACGTAACACACGAGTCCCAAAAGGAACCCACGGCTTACACAAAATAAAAAAATCCCCGGCCTTTATATAGAACAGTTCCACACTTGGACATTCACACATGTTGTTCACATGCCTCGGCAGAAGAACTTCAGTTCTCTCACACTTGTCTTCTCCACAATTGCCAAAAAGTGCACCTTTGTCATTTAACCCAAGCTCTGTCAACTGTCAACATCGTACGAAATTTGCTAAGTGATTCAGTCGGTGACAAAAGTCCAGCCTTTCAAAGAGACATCAATCTCGGGAAAAGTTCTCCGTGTGAAATCGTTTGAACTCATTTTCAACAACCTGTGTCTACACTTTTGTTGTGACTACTCAAACCTGTGTGACTACACTGACTGAGTTGGTTAACAACGTAAACCGTTTAACTATTGCTGTATATTGTGCGTGTCATCTTTGCAGAGGTGAAGCATTCAGTTAAAGGGGTAACTTGATACATCCATTCTGTGCTTTGGCTTTAGTCCACCATACTCTCGTACATACAACAATAATATGCTATAATTTGCTCAACTAACGGGTGTTTGTTTTTGGTTTTTGTTTTTCAGAAAGTTACAACGTGCGGTTCATGTTAACAGTGCTCTAACTGAGACGTGCTAATTAAATAATTATCTTGGTGCTGCTTATTAGAGCAAAATATTGAAATGGTTTTAATGAGAACCAGTCGAGCAATCATGCACAGCATGGAGACAATCAATAACGAAGGACCGGAAGCTGAATCGTATTTGAATGACTTTGACCTGAACCACTTGATTGAAGACGAGCAAATGGCTCGGAGTCGGGCTTGTCACGGCGGTGTCCCTCACCATCATCAGATGCATATTCGTAATGCTAATCTCATGAACGGTAACGGCAGCAACGGTGCTCATGCTCATGTTATGTCTCAGAACGAACCAGAAGTCATTCTCGGTCCAGGTGCACTGCCTTCCGCAACTCATTCAGGTATGACAGTTTTCTCGAATACTTCCGCTCCGGCTGGGATGCCCAGTCGACATCAGCTGATCAGCATGAATATGAAAATGATGAGTCCAAGTACTCCTCCAACTACTCCACCGGAAGGTTCTCCCAACCATTGTGGAATGCCACAATCACCTGGTTTTGTTGCTGCTCCATCCCAGGCTCAAACACCCCCGGCATTGCAAGTGGACCAGGATGGGTCTCGAGGACACATGATGGAAGAAGGAAGCGTATGGCATGGTATTCACCCACAGCACAGGTACGCAGGAAATCAGGGCGAACCGATTGACCTTTCTGACCCGGGGCTAGAGCCTGCTTGGCATCCGACGATTAGAAAGCATGAATATCATTCAAATCATTCCATGGCTGGTATGGAATCTCCACACCATCATCATGCTGGCCATCCTCATCATTCACGCATGCAATGCCGTTCTCAAAATCCAGAAGAACAACAATTCACTCACTTGATCCCTGACGAACAATTGATTGTAATTCCCGTTCGCGAGCTGAACAAGAAGTTACATGGTTATTCCCGTGACGTTATCACGAAAGTCAAGCAAAAACGTCGAACCCTGAAGAATCGTGGATACGCTCAAAACTGTCGTACGAAGCGTCTTCAGCAAAGAACTCAACTCGAATGCAAAAATCGCGAATTGGAACGAGATTTCAAACGTATCATTCAAGACAGAGACAGAATCGCTCATGAACGCGACCGAGCCCTTCAAGCCCTTCAAGACGGAGACAGAATCGCTCATGAACGCGACCATTACAAACAAAAATATGAAGTTACCTTCCGCCGTTTGCAAGCTGCTCTATCCAATAACAATGCACAATCTAACAATCAAGCTCCCATGATGGTCGATCCTTCTGTGGGGAACACCGTTGCTGGTGGACATCATACTGTCATCAACCAACATTCTCAAAATCACTGCAATGGAATCCCTACCAATGGAACTGGCGTCGGAGGCAATTCTGATGGTCGCGAATGCTCAATGCACCCTGCAATGTCTCCTGAAACTTCTAGCAACCCCGCATCTCCCGAACCGTCCAAGTGTCGAGGAAATGGTGTCATGCTTCGGCACTTCACCAACAACTTTGAGGGTTACTCCACAGCTATCAAGAACATTTGATTCTACTCCAATGCTCCTGCCACATTCACCGACAGCAGGAAGGAAGAGCACACGTCCTACAAGGCACAAGTATGAATCTTCAATTTTTTATTTATAACCCTCAACATTTCATTTCCCTTCAAGTTCAATTCGGTATCAGAACCGAGAGAAATATACTATACACTGCTGAATAGACTACTAAGCTTTAATTTATATTTTATTTACACTAAAGCCTAAAATATTTAGTACTCATCATACCTAACTAACTAAGGCGTAAATGCAAGCAACAAAAGGTGACATCCTATTCGAATGCTAAATTTACTCCAGACAAACGTTTGAAAGCATTGATCCTCAACAAATAAACATCCGTATCCAAACTGAATGCAGGAAAGTTTTAAAGCTTTTACTGTATTGGATTTCAATTAGCCTTAGCGTTTTGCATTTTGCCCCGAGTGGAAGAGAAGGAAAGAATTTCATCCCTTGATGGAAAATAGTTGACGAGGATTTGATCCCAATTAAGTAGTATCATAATGATAATGACCGTCAAAGTAATGACTATGAATATAGTTTTCATTACATTAATAATATTAATAGCACTAGCATCATAGCAAGTAACATTTTCAACCAGTAAGTGTATTGAATGAGTGACTGAGTGACATAAAAGTGCTGGTACGATGATGAGTAAGCGTAGCGTACAAGAAACATGGCAAAAATGCTGCAAAATGCGTTTCCATTCTGGTAAAAAAAATAACGACCAGAAATGGAATATAAGTTGAATATATAGTCGTAAATCAGGCGCACTTGAATGATAAGGATGCAATGACCTTAAGTAAAAAAGATGTTTTTATGGAAGTATGGTAAGATCGTACACTATGTTAAATGTTATAGCATATTAGAAGTATAGTGTGTAGCACAAGTGTGGGTGAGTGAGAGTTAGAGCAAGTGTGTCAAGCTAAAAAAAAGTGAACGCTCATTTGTATAATACTCTCTCAAGGGTTTCTGTGAGTTATTGTTTATTTGAGCATCTCTTATCCCAAATGTAAACCTGGAACAGTGCTGAATCTTGAGGCAAACCTTTTCCTTGTACTTGATGATGTAAGGAAACAGATTCCAAAACATTTTTATGTATGTCCTTTACTTTGTTGAGCTTTAAGGACCATTTTAGTCACACACAAACACGCCCAGTAGCAAAAATGCATTTCAAGGAGATTACGTTAGTTTGTATCGTGCTCTTTTACACCGTAAAACAGTAGTTGAGTTTCCTCTGTAACATTCATAAAGTTACTCAAGCTGGAGTGCATAGAATACGCATAAATGAATTCGGGAGCAGTGAGCGTAATAGAATTGGAAGCATTTATTCATACGTGTAATAGTATTACTTTGAAGTCTACCCTTCCGGTGAAACATTAAAACTCTTAGCATGAAATGGATAAATTGTAGTATAGGTACGACCAGTGGAAGCAAACAAGGAACAAGACTTGTGTGAATCATAGTATATAGAAGAATGCAAAAGTTCGCAGAACACTTGTCGCACAATAAGATCATTAAATTCATGTTTTGTTTAGTCTGAGAGCGAAGTCGTAGGAAACCTAGTGTCGTTTTCTTAGTAATGCATTACAGCCGGACGAAGTTCTTGGGAGTCAAATGTCAAAGACTTTTGTGTCACCTTTCTGGAGCTGTAGAATATAAGTACGACATAATAAAATAGTCTGAAGTTATTAATATCTTCTTCGAAATGATAACCAGGAAGAAAACTCAGAGTTCAAGCGCCGTTTGTTGACATGATCGTATTGTACTGACTTTCTTGACCCAATTTGAATGTTTTGAAATTGAATCCCAACAAAGATCTTTTTACATAAAAATTTGGTAGGTTAGTAGTAATTACAAAGGGAGGATTAGCACGAGCGCGTGGATAGATGTTTGGATTATATAACGTACGGTATGTACAGTCATTGGAAGCTGAGATTTACAAAAGATTCCGACTGTGAAGGGTGAGCGTTGTGAACAAAGGCATACAAGGCCCATTGGAAAATCGCGTTTAGTATTCTTTACACACACGCGAGTTGTGGAGAAATGGGGACATTGGGGTCGTATTTCTACCACCGCCGCCACACATACACACAACTAGACGCGTTTTACTTGCTTTACTGTAGAATGTTGTAATGTTGTGTTGGACAGAATCGTATGAAATGCACTTCCTTTTTTACTTTTTCTGCCTTTGTCCATGTATCAGCATCGACCGTCCTGGCAGATTCTCACTCCTCACGCCTTCCATAATTCAATTTCCGTCAACGTATGAAAAGAGAGATGAGAATCACTCTTGTCTTCTTCCCGATTGGAGATAGGAAGTAGCAAAATTTTGGGATGCGTCCACACACACGTCCAGTCTCCACCAATTTCATTCAAACTGACACCAGTCCAAGTTCATTTTCCTTGTCCATTTGTTTTCATTTGGAGAATTTTTTATGAAACCTTCCTATACTTCTTTTTGTCTTTGTTTACAATTCCACACTACGATGTACTATTTAATACAATACACTATGACATTTTTGTTTTCGTTCCTCAATTACATTTGTCACCACTAAAATGTTGCTCAGTCTCACAGTGCCCATGCCCATGTCCACACGTAACTATACGGTTTGGTTTGGTACAATAGGGTTATGCAAATGACATTATATAGCTTTATTTTATACAAGGCTGAATTGCTTGCACTACTCACTAAGCAGATCTTATATTATAATGCATAGAATGATAGAACTACAGATTTCATGTCCAAGAAGGTGAAAAAGACCTTAGAAAAGTGACACATTAACAGGCACAATAATATTTGTCACACAGTTTTGAGTGTAAGTACTGGCTTTGGCATGAAAGGGGTTTCCCGCTGTATTCTTATTCATTTTGATGCTAGAAATAGAATATTACGTATAATTGTCATTTACTGTTGCAGAAAACATGTCTTAAAAACATTTAATATTGATGTGAAATGAGAGTGTTTGCATTTACGAATGTGTATTAAATTTTGAAAATAATATTAGGTACTATACTTCACTCTGTATGTACAGAATACGTATGGCAATAGGTAAGGTAGGGTTAAAGGTAACGGAGTCACTCAGTTTGATGACTTAAGATGACAGTGTTTATGGCTAAGAATGTACCTGGAATAACAAAAGAAAGTAGTTTAAGGAACCGTTTGCATGCTTTTTACTCTCAGCACGGATTCTTTGGGTTCCTACGATTGAGATATTCTTCGTTTAATCTGTGTGAGGACAGAAATGTACAAAATTGCAATTAAAATGTATTATAAAATGTACACCTGTGCTGTCTGCTGTGGTTGAAGAGCCACAAATACGACCCGACTCCATGTCATGTCATGTCAACGTGAGGTCGTGAGCAGGTTCATGCTTTTGTATTAGTGACCAATCAAGTCAAAAAAAATTCAAAACTTTAATGGCACTTGCGATGACTAACTTGATAGATATTTTAAAAAACTGAAAAGCGTAAGTGTACATAGTGAAACGAATATTACATGTGTACTCATAATTATTAGTGTGTGCATGCCCGAAATTGAACAAATCAAATTTGAACACGAAACAAAGCAAAACTTTAATAACTTTAACTTTAGTAGATTCGATTCGAAACCTCAAATTTTATTGAAAGGTACATCATTAATTACGCTGGAAGTAATCAAACGTGAACCTTGACCTTTGTGGAAACAAAAAAAAACCTAAAAAAAGTGTATCTTGTCCTTTCTCCGAATGATATGATACGAAATGTGCTAACAGCTAATGGTGTAAAGAGAGAAATCACTTTAGCTTTTCCTGTCGTTGTAAAAGCTAAAACTTACAATATTATACAACTTACAAGTTGGATAGGCTTCTGGAATGATGTTGGTGTACTTATAAAATCATGTTATACGCCACTCTACTATGTAATGCCATGTGAATTGTAACTTGTAAATCAAAATTAATAACTTTAAGTTTCAAAATCTTCCGTTAGATTTGAAGTTTGAGTTCATCTAGTTTTGCAAAATATATGTGCTTAAATGACTACATGGTAAGGTATAATTTTTATGAATGTTATTAGTGTAATATGAAACGATCAACTTAATATTTATTAGAGAATAATTATGTTTGTAAATAATGCAGACGTCGCTATTATACTACTAAAATGTCTGAGTTTCGACGACAAGCATTAAATAATCATAATCATTGTTCATTTCTTGGTTCATTAGCTAACGTTTAATGACATTTGAGAATAATAAAGCTTCTCTTTCAGACCTTCTGTTAATAAGAATCTTAATTCTATGTTCTAATGGAGTTTCTCAAAAGTATATAATCTCAATTGTTACCATTTGTCAAATTTGACTTTTGATCCATTGATTCCCAATGTTTCTCTTCTATGTAGTCAACATGACCAGCAAAATGCAACTTATATGAAATGGTGTATGCAATCCTTTTATGTCAAGATTTTAATGTTTGAGTTTAAATAAAATCAAAAATTTGTCTAATAAGGCTTTGTGTAGTTGTCGTCATCATTTTTAATTTAATTTTTAGTCATCAAAAATTAAAAGCTTGGGTGACGCATGCATCCAAAACTGTTCATGATGAGAAAATGAAACTTGTACGGACAACGATAAATAAGCCAGGCGCACCACAATCAGTTGTCACCTATAAATCTCATTGCATGAAGAGACGATGAGATACAGCATGCATAAAAAAGCGATAGACACCCCGACATCAGGTGCACCGATTGTAGTTCACAACATTGTTTCATGAACAACATGAAGTGGTACAAAAGGCCGCACTTTATGACCTTTCACCATGTTCTGCATCAATCATAATCATGTTCATTGCTTTTTGTTATCTTGTGATAGTCACTGGTGTAGTAGGAATGCACACATGTTTAATGTAGCATTTTAATTCAATAATGAAAGCATCTTTGCTTAAAACCAGGGAGTCCCAGTGTAGTGCAAAACACTTGTATGCATCAGAATTGGATAAACATGTATAAACTAACAGCTTCAAATTCTGATACGATGATTTAAAGGTGATATACTAAAAAAAATCTCAAGTAATATAAAGGAACGATTTCCTGTCATATGAAGAAAGTGGGCGATACGAAGAGCATAAGTTGAGGGAAACTGGAAGCAACCAACCGCATAACAGTTACGATTATTGTCGGGTCAAAGAGGGGGATGATACGGATCCAAAGTTTGGACTTATCTCGTCTGCATGCGGACGCGTATCTTGTCAGTGGACAAACTGCATGAGCAATAAACGGCTTGTCACGATACAAATTATTACGTAGGTCTTCATCTCCACTCTGACTGAAACATCTCAAACTCTGTACATAACGTGTATTTACGTATTAATGTGTGCATCTCTTCTGGCTACCATAATATTCACTCAATGATTTTTCATTGCACACGGTCTGAGACGAAGACCATGAAAGGACGGACACACATTTACTTTGCAAGATACAATGTTTCATTCCATGAATTTTCGATCGTTGCAAAAATGCTGTTAAATCATAGATTCTGAATGGGTCACCTTATCAAGACTTGCACTGTGATGTGACCTCTTCACATCATATCCTCCCTTCATCCAATACACACAGATTACTAGGACACAAGCGCCGCGCGTGTGTATGTTTCTGCATTTCGTCCTTTCTTCGTATTTGCAGTCTGAATTGAAATCCATATATCACGACGTTTTTTCTATAGCAGAATGACCACGACTACATGAGATTCATAGTAATTAATACTGCACTATCATACGTAGAAAGTTCATAAGAGTCAAGATTTCTGCCAATCGTTTAATGTACAATGTTGCAGGCAAATCCTCAGAGCTGGAAAGATAGGCATCGATGAATGAATTACTGCTTGAAGTATTAGAATTTTTTGCACTCATGGTATTGAAACATGATGTGTACATGTCCAAAAGAGTTGCAAAGAGGAAGAAGGGTGTTTGAAAGATATGAATAGATTTTTTTCTGCCCTTTTTCTTAAGCAAATAAGAGATTAGGAGAGAACGATTTATTATATTGGTAAAAGTAAATACAGGTTTTCATATGTATGCAACGCCATTCACGATCGGCTATGTGACAAACTGCAACCTTTGATGCGGAGGACACATGACGACTCTCTCAACTCTCAGCTGGTCAAATGAACGAATCAACGTCACTATCCAGGACACTGAGGAGCACCGCTCATTGCACCGCACACACCCGAATTTGCTGACCTGGCAAAATGTCCTCCCATGAAAAAGAGAGAGAGAAAAAAGCAATCGCTCTTGTCAGGTTAAAACTTTTTCTCTAGAAAAAGAACCTCGGAAGGTTGCGGCCACACTTCGACTTTGACTTCCCCAATATCTGCACTTTCAAGGGAGTGACAGTGCACAAGTAATGAACGTAATGAGCGGAATGCAAAAAAAAGGATTCTGGCTCATGCATCCTCTTCAAACCTAAATTGGAACTGGTGGGTATCTTGAGACATTTTATTTGACTCTACAGCTACTCAAAAAGAGGAAAATGGCCTGAAGAAACTGTTTTCTCTTTGTCACAAACATCCTCACAGGCCTTTCATCAAATGGAAATGACATTCGGAAACTCAAGACACGAAAACCAAGGATTGGCGTATTAAATCATTAAGCACGTTTCCCAGCCCGCTCAAGAGCCGAGTAGGGCGTTTGGACACTTGAAGGCATTCTTGACAGTATGGGATCATAGTAGGATTCGGTCGCAAAATCATGAGTACCCCGAGCTGAGCGTGCTCTATCTCCGCTCCTCATCACGTCTCTTTCATTCAAGTGCTTTTGCTTTCCACATTCATCTTTTATATTATGCATTACCATGTGCATTATCACGTTGACACTACCGTAACAGAATGCCCATGTGCTTTCTTTCCTATCTACCGCATCTTATTTTACACATCCCTAATAATAATATAATCATATTCAGTATTATTTGTACTGCATTGTGTAGTATAGCTGTTCCTGTTATGTGCATATATTATTTGTATGTTCACTACAAAAGGTCCGTTTCTGAAAATGAAATTAGCTTAACCAGAGTAACAAAGCAAAACTCGGCAAAAAATATTCAACAATTCAACGGACATGAATGGGATTTAATTTTTCCCCCTATAAACATAATTGACTCTAAAATAATTACTGTGTCAACTTAATTGCAGACAGAGACAGCTCTAAAGTTTACACATTTTCATGAAATCATGATGTATTCAGTATTTGTCATTAACAACCTATATTCTCTAATTGTACTCCAGAAATGGACGTTCAATACCTACAGTTGTTTCAGGTTTCCCTTTACTGTACCGTTAACACATCTGTAACGATGATGAGTTACCCTTTGCGCTTTGTCGACTTGGCCACGTGCCATGAACTTGGACGGTTTCAACAGTTAAATGCGCACTACCAACACATGCCACCACTGTTATCTTTTCAGTTTTGGTCCGTGGTTCATATATACCTTTAAAAATTTGGTAAGTATCGTAAATTTATTTAGCTTTCTTGGTGAGTGCTTGTAAGGAGGCATGAAAGGTCATGTATGAGCGTATGAGGGCATTAGAAAGCAACCCGTGTGCATTTTTATTTCTTTGAGCAAAAATGTGTAAATTTTTACTTGAGAGGTTCATGCATATAAAGTAAAGCTTAGTCCAAATGTGCAAAATAAACAATGGCTGAATCGTTTTGTCAAAAAGTTTACTGACTCCACAAACCAGGTTCATAGCAAATTAGCATTTTCACATACGTATTGTATTGTACTTTGTACAAGAGTTACTCCAGTCCCTGGAGTTTAGGACAGCGTTTACATACACTGGGTTTAGTAGCTACACACACGTGCAAAATTCGCAACGCGTCACCCTTCTTTAGTAGTAGGAATTACTGTCGTCCGTCCTGGTGACAACCAAAACGATAGCAACAACATTTTGTGTCTGGACAAATCGTGACAAAAAATAAGTCAGTAAAAATTGTTTGTAAAATGAAAGCAGATAAAGGCTACAGGCTCCGTCTATGCCAACTCCACGCATGTTATTGTCATTGACTTATTATGTTCACTAATTAATTACAACTGTACATTTTTCTTCATGAAATCCATGGACGAGTAATTACTACTGTGTGACGGAACACACACGTGTAGATATTTGCAACTGAGTTCCTCTGGTCTTGAAAAAACGAAAATAAGCAAGTTGTGATTTTACGAGTCATTACAAATCCGACCTCATCTCTCAAAGATAGTAAAATCCCTATTATGTATAATATATCCTACTCAGTAAAGTCAGTTTCTTATTGTTGTACGAAACAAAACATTGCAGTCCACAATCATCATTTGTAATGTCAGCAAAAGCATTATGGTTATTGGGGCAACAGGTTTTGTCAGGGGCATGTGTACTGTACCAATTTCAGACTAAACCCAGGTTTGTATAGGTCAATAAAATGTTAATCGGCTATGAATTGCAACAAGTTTCTATTTGACGATGAAATTTGCTACCTGTAAGTGTAAGTACTGTCGATGTCGAGGCAATAAAATTCATAAGTTTCTTAACATCGTTGCAATGGTTGTAAGAATGGTAATAGAATGCAATAGAGTATCGAATTGAATGTAAGCTGTAAAAATTATACTATGGGTTGGCAATTTCTGGTGTATTATTGAATCACTGCATAACAGAACAGTAGCATTTTTATTTACAGGAGTGTATTACACTAAATCCCAATGTCCCAGTGCTTTTATGTGTTTTTGTGGTCGTTGACAACAAAAGCCAATAACTCAGATTTTATGACTATATTTCCTCAACACTTGGTACGCAGTTTGTACGTGCCTCAGGTTTCGTTCTCCCAACCATAATGTATTCGAGGGTAGGCAAAGGGTGTGATATGGATGAGTTCTTAAAAGTATAAGTGTATCACTTAGCAGTAAAATCAGTAAAAAAAACTGCAATACAATGATGTGTTTCCTACTGATATAAGACAAAAAAATGAAGAGTTGAGTTTTGGCGACGTTTCACGTTTCACGTGTCAAGCGTCTGCGTATCCCTACAGAGAAGACGTGAAGAACAATCGTCTCCCATTCGTGACGCCTCGATACGCAATTAAGAACTTGGGGATTTTGAATTATCACTTTCAGTGTCATGCTCACGAGACACGAGCGAGCGACTTAAAAATCTAAATGGACTAACCTCATCTTTTTTATTATATACTCGTGTAGTTATTGACAGGAACACAGTGTCCTTGTTTTTATTGCTGATATGCATAATAGACAAAAACTTATACATTTGTTTACCATTGGATTTGGTAGACCAAATTTAATAACAGGTTGACAAACGTATAAAAGATGATTTGTCATTAGTCAATATTCCTAAATAAGAATTTGAAACACGGGAAGTTGTCGAGATGTATTAAAATCCTAGGAGCAGAAAGCAGTTTTCAAAGTTTTGCAAGGCTCATTTTGGAGTAGCAAATCAAAGACCGTTGGGCAGTCGGGCTCTGAGAGTATGGGAGATTTATGTACATTGAAAGGATAGACGAGGAGAGAGAAAGTATCTCCACATATAGATTTATTGAGTTGTAACGAAAAAAAGCCAAAAATTGGATTTTCTTCGGCAGAAAGAGAAAACAGTGGAGTAAGGGATGGACTGAGCTAACTCTCATCCTCTCACACCGCATTTCTTCTCGTCTCGGCATACAAAAAACAGTCCCAACGAGAGAAAGACGAAGGAGGAGGATTCGGGATCACAATAAATCTAAGGAGGACAAATCTATTGGCTGCTACTTAATTAGTTTGGAAAACCCACTGTGATTGTACTATGTACTTTCACCTTTTGCACTAGAAACAAAAAAGCAAACCATTTCCAGACCCTGTTATATACGCTGTTATTGTTCTTTTAAAAATCTGAATTATATACATTCAATTGGAAAAAATAAGTAATTCCAGTTCTTTGTTTAGACGGAATTAAATTTAGAAAGGACCCTGTTAAAAAGGAAGATTTTCCAGCTGGAGTTTTTGAAAAGGGTTTTTGCGAATGTAGTATCTTGCCATTCTTATCCTTACTTTTCTTCTTGAAAACGTTTTATCTGACTATATGGAATGAAGCAAAAGCAAAATTTCCTGCCAAAGTGAAGAGGAATCAAGATGAACAACTCATACGAAGGATGAGTTATGGCTTCCTGCAGCATGCGTGCAGCATGACCGTTGCATCGCCCATGACAAAGTTCCAATTAGATTCCTTTCTGAATCCAAATTCAACGTCGAGTATAGTTGCCAACTTCTTGTGTCCTTTTAATCCTCACAATCTAAAGAGAACAGAAACAGACTCAAGTAAATCTCCCTTTTCTTGCCACACATTCAACCTTTCGCATGATGTCAATCAACCACTGAAAAGCGTAGTTGAACAATGCATTCTTCAAGTTAAGTAAACCAAATTATGTATTGAAAAAAAAAACTCACATCTATTCACAGCTTTTCCTAGTTACAAACAATATTCAATAATTTAAACAGATTATATTCTGTTGATTTGTATCTGAAACAACTTTACAAAATGCGTTTCTAGAGACAAGAGTCATATGTAGCTAAAAGTGCATGCATTGGGATGATTGGTTGCATTGAATGTGAACATGCCGGTAGCAGAACACAGATCAAAATACATAACTCAGTTACGACCGCACATAAAGGAAACTGTAATCTTGCCTGTGATTTCCTGGAGTCACATCCAAATATAACAAAAAGAGTCAATGCAATGAACGAAACCGGGACTCAATATTTACTCTCATTTTCGCATTTTCCTTTTCCTCCTTGCCGGACACATTTCTCCCCTAAAACTACAAGACAAACTCGGCGTTTGTCCTTTATTTCTTCTGTAAAGAATGGCAGGAGTCATTTGCTCAACGAGGGAGATCTGTGTATCATCACCATGATACGTATCAATACATACTACATGGTAGTAGACATAGTCTACAAGGAATAGAGAAAGAATCAAACTGTCTCATTCGCCCTTCTCATCTCCGTTGTTGGTTGTTGTTGTATCTCTGTGTCCTGTGCACCCCGAATCATCTACCAAACAATTCCAAACGATGCACACAACCAACATTTTATGAGAACGAACGTGGTGCCTCTTTGTCTTTATGTGTAAATGTGTTTTCTGTCCTGTTGCGATTTGAGTGAGTTGCAAGTCCTTGCCATCCCACCACTAATTCCTCTATGCATTTTCCAATGTTGATTTCTCTCTCGTTCCATCGTTTTCTCCCAACAAACTTTTTTAATCTCATTTATGTAGACACGCATTTATTCAGAATAACCAGGGTAAATTTAGCTCGAGTATAATTCCAATGGCATTTGCATTATGGGATTGTAATTTGGAAACTGTAAGGTATTTTTGCACCTTGCCCGGTTGGCACGTGGCATCCCAATGGCTTCTTGTGACTTTTGTACTGCTAACATAAGCTTAATGGAATGTTCAAATGAGAACGATGACACAAGGAAAGGAAACGAAAGGCGTGCCAGAATATTTCAATTAGTCCTAAACAAAGTGCAGAGGTCACTTTATTTGCTGACTAGTGTGCAACTTGAACGCAGGGAATGTTTCCTTTAGTTTACAAGATATTTAAAAATATATCATAGTCGAAGATAAAGGAAATGCCAACGACGGATAAGAAGACGTATCAGACTACTTGTTTTCAGCTTACATAACTTTCATGTTTGTTGAAGATGCACAAATTATGTCACTTATACGTTATACAACTACAACTTTACAATAGCTAATGGTGGGATAAAAAACATTAAATATTGTCCAAGGACTTGAGGAAAAGTTCTTGCAAAATTTTTTTTGTCTCAAACGGCTGTATAAAAAATACGTAAAAACTGAAGAGTAATTGAAAAATTATCCACAGTTTCGTGAGAATGTTTACATGAACAGGGAGGGGGTCGTATTTTAGCCATAAAAGTCAACAATTTGTGTTCCATGAGACAAAAAATTGCGTAGTACTACAAAATGCAGACGGGCAGTCTTAAAGTCCTTAAAGTACAGGGAGCAGGGATGTTTAGTCATTTTGATCCATATAAAGTGCCACTTCCGTGTAGAAAACTTATAAGTGGCGAGAGCGATTGTAAGACACATTCCCAAGTGATTTTGGGAAACTCATTTGAAAGTTGTTAACCATTGAAGATTCAGGGATGGCAATGACGAGAACAAGTGCGTATAGGATTTGAATTACAAGCAGGACAGAGGAGGATGAGATTTTGGGCACGAAAAGGAATATTGAGGAATAGAGTGCGATGGAAGGACATTGGCGATGCTCGTGTACTTTCATGTAAAGCATGGGACTGGGAGTGAAAGACTGTTTGAAAGAGAAGATTTTCATGTCACTCTGTGTCCTTCGTCTCTTTTCTATTTGAGAAAAAAACTTGAGTAACATTTGCAGTTAACGGTTCCGTTGTAGGGGATTTCACAATTGGGGGTTTTTCGTATTGAAATGACCACGGAGGAACTCGTTCCCATTATTCATAAGAATAAATCAGAGCCAATGATCTTCTCGTGGGCAAATTCATAAAAAGGCCGTCGAGGTTCTCGGACGTCGGACCTTCCACTTGCACACACTTCCGTCGAAACGTCATGGAACTCTTTACCCTCGTATGAATGGGAGAGGCAGCAGTGAAAAGTCTATATAACGGTAATATCATTACCCTTACAATTCCCGTCTAAAGCAGTAGTAAAAGCAGCGGTCACACATCGCACAAGCTTCAGCAGCTGTCTCTCGTTCCCCGCAAAAAATTCGACGTGGGACAGAATCGAAAAAGAAAATCGGGCTACTGGCTGCTTTCTTGAGGTTGACAGGTTGCTCAAAAGGCGACAAGCTCATGATGCTCCACTCCTGCTATCGTGATATCCAAAGGAATTTAATGTTCCCATTGTGTGGTCAAACACTCCTATATGTCCATTACATTGTTTCAATAGGGCTCAGTTTCAGGATCCGTCGGGTCTAGACTCTGGAAATCAAGGCTAAGGATTTGTGCGTGTGCCTCACTTCACATTTAACAGCCAATGAGGACAAGGAAGAAAAGCATGCAGAGAAGAAGCAGAGTGTGTCCAAAGATGGGCCATCAACGACCAAATTACTTTACTCCCGGTGTAACGAATGAGTTTGGGTCAGACCAGAGGCGGCAGAATGACAGGGGCATCAGTAAACCATTGCCTTGTGGACTACTTGTATCCCCAACGTGATGATTCTTCCATCCCATGCCACTATGGTGTGACGAAGGATTGATACTGCTAACAGTTGTACTAAGTAAGGGGACAACCGATGTTACTGCAGTTCCTGGAATTTGGATTATACATTACATTACACCGGTGGCCCTATGAGACACCTTCTTACATGCAATGTAAGAGTAAAAACGAATCTAAACGCTGTGAGAAAGCAGCGGTCGATCCAGACTTACATAAGAACACAAGAGTCCACAAAATGCAATCCAATTTATGGAAGCTTGAAAGAGTCAAGAGGTTTGGCGATGGGACCACTTCGTCAGATAACCGTGCCAAAGCTCTCGGAATCAGAATCCGATTCCAGGAAAACACGAAGGCCCGACGACCGTATCCATTTGATCCTCTGACAAAGTGGCACACAAAAAAACCACAAAAAATGAGTTGTTTCTCCTTCTCACTTTGCTTATCTATACTTTCTGAACGTTTCTTTTCATGGTAACCTGAATCGTAACAAACAAGTGTACAGTGAACCTATATAATGATAATGAATGATGTAACGATGCACATTAATTTTGTCGGTATACTTAAAAGTTAAAATTAAGTTTACAAGAGTTTAGTGTCCCGAATTAAGATTTTAATGATATGAATTTATTAAATAATAAATAAAGCGCATTAATACTTAAGCATTTAAAGATTCCAAGACTTTCATAAAGGGGTAAGGTTCGGGACTGACATTGTCGTGCTGGGAACGAATTTGACTTGTTCTCCAATTATTCCACAACAAAGAATGGGAATGCAGGGTTCCAAACTAAACCAAAGCAAAGTGTTCTCTTTTGATGCGGAACTGTTCCTTGACTATGTTTCCCTTCTCCCTTTATTCCCGATTCTATCTGCCATTCAGATAATCCTTGCCTTGCTTCAGTTCAACGACTTCCAAGCCCATTTTTCGATCTTAGGGAACAGTTTCCACAGCTCAATGTAGTCAATAGTATAAGACAGTGGAGAAAAAAAGTTTTCCTAATGTTCAAATTAGACATTTATGCTTGGTATCTTTCACAAAATATGACACCAAAGTCGACCCAACTCTGTCTGTTGCAATATAATAAAATCAATTGAGACTCGAATGCTCACTTATGGACAGATATTATATATTATGCAAAAACTACATACCTCCAGTTCCATCTAATGCTTCACGCATCTTGCCCATTCATTGCCCCTTTATGATGCTCCACAACTCCACAATTGTGAAAGTCCTAGCGCCTTCCTGATATCCAAACCCATTCCTACAAACCGCAAAGCAAGACGATGGAGCATAATAAAGGAAAATAGACATTCGAGGAGTACAAAGCAAAAAAGACTCTCAGTCGATCCAAATTCCCAATGTGATCTCTTTTATTTCACTTGTAAGATGCGAACGACCACTTTGCCATTTTCCTACATTGACCTTGCTTTTTTACGTTCAGTTAAGATTCATATCTAGAAATACTTAGAAAGAAGTACCATGGATTTCGCTGAAAAATAAAGTTGTATTCATATTGTTAAAGTTTAAATTTGTTGCTAATTTATTCAAGCTTTAAGAATTTAAATCAAATTTAATAATACTTGAATTCTATACTTTGCATAATACAAAATGATTTGTTTTCAAGTCAGAGGAAAGTGAAATGGAGCAAATGCCCTTTGGAGGTTTTTGAATGATTTTTTATTAGGAATTAAATGCATTGATGCTCTCCGGGGTTCGCTTCCGTGTCGCAATGGGACACTTGGATTTAGATACATGATAAAGACTTTACTTTTCCCCTTTTTTCAATGTCAATATCAAGGAAGAGACGGGAACAAGGGAATGAGCAGGTCAGACGGGGATTTGGGTTTACGGGTTTTCTTTTGTTGTTGAACCCATTGGCTCCTGCTGGACTGAGGGTTATTGCGAGAGAGTCGGTGAAAGTTTGAGCGATAAAGGGTTTTCGAAAGTTAACTCTGTTCTGTCCGAACACTTTTTGAGTAATCTACTGCTCTCACTTCCTGTACATGCTTATTCACAGGCCATTAAATCCAGACAGGCGGATGTCTTTCCGAATAAATAAACGGTCATCACTCTCAACACTCAACTTACAACCTGTCACCCAAATACGACTGCTTTCCCCCATTACCTTTCTAATGTTTGCCCTTGTATATTTTGTGACACTGCATCTTTGAAAGTTAGGATAACCTTACATAAAAATAACATCAAACTTACGAAATTTATTTCCCTTGATTTAATTAATTAGGTATTTAATTCTTTGACCAAGGTTGAGCCGCTTAGGAAACTTTTAGTATAACGTGTAGCGCATAATGTGGTTTCTTTTGGAATGCTATATAGTTTATTAATAATGGCAAAACTTAGTCATGGGATATTCTGCGATTTTAAATAAATGTCTCCAAATAAAAATTTGTGATGGTAATTCGTATTCAAATAGAGCATTTCAATTTTATTTATGAAATCTGAAATGATACAGTTATCCCTATATATTTCACTAAATGGACAAAAACACTCAGAAGAATTCTATTACAAGATTTCTTGTTCGATTGTTCCTCGTAATTTTTGATTCCGTTGTCATACCTGTCTGTTTCTGTAGGAAAATGACTATAATTTGTACCCTTTGCTTTTGCATTGTTTGCATCAGAAATCGGTTTGTGGGGAGGCTGTAAAACTTCTTTAGTACATTATATTACTGTACAGTATGACAGTTTGAGAAAAAGTCGAGATTTTTTTGTTTGAACTCTCTGTGTGCATGGATTTCCCCTTTTTCTAAAGATTCGAAAGAACGGAAAAGTATTAGGAACCATTGGCACTGCGATTGGGTCACTTGTAGATAAGAGAAAGTGCAAATCTCTTTTGGAGCAACGACCGGCATTACAGTTGAGTTTGGCAGTGGATGATCCTATTTTGTGAAGCAGTTGAGTGCGACTGCAGTCTACTTTTCTGGCAGGAAGATCGTGTGTTTCATACTTCATGCTTCATCCCAAGGACAGAAGGAAAGTAGGAGGTTGAACACGGACACGCAGCCCAAAATGTGTACAAATATTCCTATTTTTCCTAGTCATTTTGTAGATATTTTTCGGAAGATACTCGACAGATACGAAATCCTTGGGGAATTCTGGTGTAAAATAGGGAAAGGAAAGCGCGGTCCTGAAAAAAGGAGGAAAAAAGACCGGCATTTCACCATTCATTCAGTGAAGCAGAACTGAAATCGTCTTCAACAGAATAGATGCTTTTGCTCTCTTCTCTTCTCTGATGCCCTCACCACACTTCCTCTACTATCTTCAAAACTCTCATTCGTATAAGACATGGACCTATCGGTTGCCGCGATCTGGATTTTTTTCGACTATACTTATTCCCTCTCCATCGAGTCTTTTACTGGGTACGGTTCATGCTGATGCTGGCTTCAAGTTGAACTTGAACGAGTGGAAGAGAACAAAAAAAAGTGGAGAAAGAAGGGCGAGTGTGGAATAGGAATGCTAATATCTCTCTGGAGATCAGGAGCTTATTTGAGCAAGAAGAAATCACTCAGGGTTGACCACTCGATTACTACCCCATTTGATAAAAGTGACCTCGTCATAAAGATGTGAAAACATGGTCAAAATCCCATGAGATCTGTTCAGTCTTTGAGTTTTCTCTACGCTTTTGTTTCTGCGTTGTTTACTTCTGGGTCCCTGGGCGTTTTTCAGCTTAACTTACCTTTGCCAACGACTGCCCCTGACAGGACTTTTGACCATATTGTTGCACACTTCATTCGGTCCGTGAGCTGTGAGAGATTCAATCTTTTCATTATTGCCGCGATTGACATAACAGTAATTTTTGAATACTTTGACATTAAAAAAAGCAAATCCGAATAACGAGTATAAAACGGGGATTATAGTACTAATATAAACGTAGTACAACTATCTGGTGCTCCTGGTGCTGTTGCAAAGAATGTGTTTTCGTGCTCCTTCTGTCTCGAATACAAAGTTGAACCGAAAGGAATGATGTTTGAAATGAAAAATCCTAAACGTTACGAGGAAGTAGAGCTGAATGAAAGAAAGCAATGGAAAGAGGAAAGACCACTTTCCAAGTTGAGTGTTTATATACCTATGATTATTGAAAGGAAGGCGGATGCCCTGAATTCAAAGCTGAGAGTCTTGAAGAAGAAACGACGGAAATAAAAATCGGACCAGGCCAAGCGAACAGAGTTTGTTGGATGAATATATTGATAGTTTCTTACACTGTTGATGCTATATTCACAAAGCATGAGGTACAAAGTGCAAAGACGTGCTCAGAATCATATAAGGATTGCATTACGACTCCACTACGTTTCAAACATAAAACAAAAAGACTGGCTATATTCAGACGAAGACAAAATGGACTTTTGTCACTGTGCTGAAAACTAAAGTGAAATATGGAGCGGACTGCCGGGAATTTTTTGGGGCGGTGATACACATAGAATGTTTTATTGTTTCAATCACGAGCGGGCAGGAGCTGCTCATCTGTTTCCACCAATTTTCAACGATCTCAACGGCTGTTGACCACTGGACCTTACGATGCTCGTTTGCTCCTTCATCCGCTCGGATCCGTCAATCGTTTTTGTCCGTTTTGCTTCTTCTGTTCTTCCTGGCTCGGTCGGCTCCGTGTGTCCCCTGCAAAAAGTCTTTACTATCTTTTACTATTCATTTCACTTCATTTTATGTATCCTTAAATATAATTCAAATGAGTTCTTTACATTTAAGAATTACCACTTACAAATGCATCAGTATGAGAATGAAATCATGAAAACAAAAAATGAAAAGTCTCAAAGGCAAATTTTGGAAACCGACATAATTGTTATTCTTTTCAAATACGACAAAATTCGCTGGAACGGGTGAATATTTTATGCCACAAGAAGTATGTCGGGTTTGACCAAAATAATATATTGCTTTTGAATGTTGAACGGGAAATAACTTTCCAGTACAATTTGTGAAAGCGTGTGAAGGGAAAAAAATTGAGAAAATATAGCACTCCAGTGGTACAAGTATATAAAACGGAAGAGCGCAACACGTAGAGGAGATTTAAAATTCCATTCCCATCTCAGGAAAAAAGCACGGAGAAAAGGGAAAATACAACCAATATGCAAGTCATGACTATTGGTCTTTCTGTGACTCTTCAAATTCCTGTTGATTTTTTTTCCATAGACAAAATCTATATAAACAAAGAAAACCAATGCTAACTTTCAAAATACTTGTTTCGGTTGCACCTAGAAAGTACGTTGTTACATTATATAAAATGCTTCTTTTTGTACTGTACACTGGAGTTGCAAGTTGAATGCCAAAAAGTGCAAAAAGCAAAGACGGATTGGTAAAAATGTCCCATTTTTTGTGACGATGCCCATACCACAGTGAAACAATCTATGTTAGTATTATGTGAGCAAATTCTCAGAGTTATACTTATTATTGGTAATACATTCGTGAAATTTTGTATAAAAAGTATATAATTCGTATGTCTGTCTGACATTTCCCTGGCAATTGAGTGACTTTGGCTTTTGCTTCATGGTTGGATTACAGAACGAGTCCATATACGAGGTTTCAGCTCGATTCCCCTACTTTTTGGCGTGCTCATGTCGCCAAAATCTAAAGGTTCCCTCAGTGTGTCCAAAGTAGCCCCAGAAAACGAGAAGAGATACAGAATATAGGAACGCCAACGCTCCGCTCGGTCTTCGGGCCGTATATCTTCTTAGTCCTTGATTTCGGGATATCAGAATACTAGTAGTGCTTCATATAAATATAGCTTTTAGCTTCTCTTTTACGGGAACATCGGAACATGTCGTTTGATTGCGAAGCAGACGAAGACACCGGCAAACGCAGTCTGAAATGCTCTTGGACGAAGGCAGAAGGGTGACGGGGATTGTTCGATAAACTGCATGAAACCCCTCGCACCCTTCAACTTTGGGCCAATTTATGACCAACATTCGATCGTGTGATATATTTGATGGAGAAGGGTATCAGCCCTTATAAAGTGGCTTCAAGTCATCTTTGTGCTTTTCTCCCATAGTCTTCTTTCTCCACTTGAGTTCATCCTCAATTTATATAAAGCGTACTTATGGTAGCTCAGAGCATTACCTTGCAAACAATACTGATTATAAATGCCGTAATGTGTAATTTGGCTGAGACTGCGTTCCCTAAGCTTGCATGTTTAACAATAAGCATATATTCGCCATCGTCAATACAGTATATCACGTACTATTCGGCACAAATGGTTGATGGAATCTGCTTTTGACCACTGTTTCATTCATTTTACCTTTTACTACAACGTATGATAAGGAATACTATACTGACCACTAATTGCAATTTAGTAATACATTTTAGCAAAAAATTACTTCCTAATGCTTGTTTCATGTTTCTCATTTTGGTCTTTGGTGTCAGCTCCCACAATGATTCGCTCAAAAGATTCTCCTAAACGAAAAGTGGAATCAATCAAGTGGAAAGAACATGAGACGGCTGTCAAAAACGTTAGCAAGTCAAGAGGGTCTTGATTTGGTCATCCAGTGACTGGACCTATTCAATGCATTGCAATTCTCACCCCAAACACTTTCATCACGGTTGCGTGCTCTCTATCCAAGCAAGAAAACGATAAAAGTCACAGTCACGCGTTACCGTTGCCTTCCTCTGATTTTTTTTCTGTCCAAAATAACTCTCGCAAACCAGACTGAACTACTTTTATGCTTAGCGTAACTAATTAAAAGTTAAAGATACAGCGATAATCATTTAGGATTGTTATTTTTTACTGTATCTGTCCTTGACGCATCATTTTCTTCTTGACACGAACACGTGCATCTATTATTTGTACAAGTGCGACCCCCTCGAGTAAAATTAATTGCACCAGCAAAAATTATACAAAAACATTTTTTTGTTGTTAACAGTTTGTTATGTCGTGTCGTTGTTGTCTTTGTTTCATTTACTGTTTCAAGTGGAGGTACGA
Organism: Harlomillsia oculata; assembly: GCA_019776145.1. Classification (NCBI taxonomy): domain Eukaryota; kingdom Metazoa; phylum Arthropoda; class Collembola; order Entomobryomorpha; family Oncopoduridae; genus Harlomillsia; species Harlomillsia oculata. The sequence goes on along the minus strand of JABASF010000027.1, from coordinate 54,610 downwards.
GGGCAAAGGCCAAGCCATGGTGCCTCAAGAAATGCAAGAAGTACTAATGTTGGAGAGAACCACGAACTCTTCAAAGTTCAGAGTTTCTTTGAAGAAATGATGAGCGAAGCAATTTGCCCCACTTTACACGACTCCTGGTCTGTTGAGGAATGTTTTATTCAGAAATGACATCATTAGTTAAAGTACAATGAAATATAAAATCAAATAAATTTTAACCTTAGGGTAAAATGGAATCAATTTCCGTTCTTTATTGAAAGACCGTGATTACGATTACACATAAAATGTTGTTTCCCGAATTCTAAGCGTGATTTTAAATCCACCTTTGGAGTTTGGATGCATGTAAATCTTGACAAACAAATTTCTGTATTTGTATTTACAATCATATCGGATCGACAGGAAGCCTTTTGATAAGATGAGAAACAAACGGTTTGCTTGGGACATAAATATTTATTATTAATATTTACAATGTATTCGCATTTATGGGGAAACACAAAATGGAAAAGCATATAACACACATCAATAGATTTATTGGTCACATCGAAAGTGTGTGATTAAATCTTTTGAGGCTAGAAGTGGGAAAAGTCAGCATCAGATTTATGTGGCACCATCCAACACTGAAGGAAGCGTCAAGTGGACACGTCATAAAGCCCAAAATATAAGTGTCAAGTGTCGAGGACAAATACGGAAAGTGTGTAGTCGCCGCTTTGCAGAGTCTCAATGATTGTGTCTTGTTGAAGGATATCCGACTTAATAGGAAGTTATGAGAGGCACTGAGATCACGACTTCTCTCCCTCTCTGCTCCTGACTTGTACACATTGTTTTTGTCGCTCTCGCCAAAACTACTGGACCACAGCACGACAAACAGAACAACAACGCAAATGGCAAATAGCGTTTGAAGCATATTACGATTAAGTGAATAAACAGCTCTCTGTATCACCTCTTTGGAGACCTCACCTCACCATAGACCACGAGGCCAGACATGATTCCGTCTGCTCACGACAACTTGACGTCGTTCTTACTGCAAACCCATCAAAAATTCTCTTGTGAGATGTAAAAAGGTCTTTTCTGACTTAACAGAAAAGCAGTAAATCTTAAGGGCATAAGGGCATAAATTCACTTAAGTCAGTTGGCAAATTACTACACAAATATACAATGTGACAACTTGAAATAATGACAAAAACATTCTTTGCTTTTCAGGTCAAAGGCGTTCACCCAAGTTGAGCGTCGTAAAATTTTAGCACCGTGAAGTGACATTTACCCTTTGTACCTTTTCTGTGTCACTTAACGTTTCTTACATTTTCACTACTATTCAGCAACCCTTCATGAAGAGTCGAACGAGTTTTCAGGAACATAAACCCGGCATTAGTATTTTCGCATTTTCATTCATAACAAATAGTACATTGATATGAATTTATGATAGATTATTACGGAAAGTAAGGAGTGGTTGAATTCTATGAAATAAGGTAGTACATAATGTCGTAATGTGTACTATGTATAAGTATGGAAAGATTTAAAGTGCATTGTAGATTGGAAGGAACGGTGAAGGTTTGCTCAGGTTGATCCATTTGCATACGTATTATGCACAGAAGGAATTGAGACGCCAGGGTGAGATGAAAGCAAATAAGGAAACAGAAGGGAGATGATGCGATCAACCAAGCTGAAGGAAAGGCTGAGCTCAAACCTGCTGGGGCGTTGTGTCACTCCATATTCATATCCCGCATGACCATCAAATGATGAGAGGCACACACACACGACCGCTGCTGTGTACTTACACACCACCGCTTCTTCCGGCTTCAAAGAGCAATATGAAAAAGTTTTTGAGGGTGTAGAGACGTACGTGGCGACCAGGACGACGAGCAAATCGATTCTTGATGAACGGGGTGATCGCTGCATGCATTATTCCTTCAGCTCTCAAATAAAGTTCAACAAACTATATACTTCCACCTACCAATGACACACTAGACGGAAATACTCAAGATGACGACGGACCATGTTCCTAAACTGAAGCTCTGGGTATCTCAAGCATACCCATGGAATACTATCACATCACGGTGTCCCAAATCCTTCAGTTGTACTTCCTGTCCGTTTTTCCCACTTTCTCTAGTTTATATATAGGGATTTTTATCTCGATGCGAGTGAGTTGAGTGCTGCTATCATTTATCATGCATATACATTGGGGAAATGCTTCACCGAGGTACACAATCCTGCTTTATTACATTACCTTGGCTTCCATACCTGAGTTCCTTAGCAGAGATTTCTGTATAATTGTATTTTCATAGCAAATTACAGTATTATATAAGATAGTATTTACCATTGGCTTTTGTAAAAACGTCTCTGTATAGTTGTCTCATGTGCGTCTCATAATATGACACTTGGAGTGAATTGCTCAGTGTTATGATACGACTATAGCTTTGGAAATCAGTAACGTGACAGTAAGTGAAAGAGAGGAGAAAAGAGAAAGTATTTGGTCAAGTTGCCTAATCACAATTCACGACACCATACACCCAACTTGTGCTCAGGATGTAATACACTTCCTCACATGCCTTTTTGGTCAAATACTCAACTTGTAAGAAACAAAAGGGTGCCAATCTGTGTCTCCGGTAAAGGGAGAAAGATGGGGGAAAACAACTCACGAAGGAAATAAAGACAGCAGCTAGGAACACGGTGAGATTGTGATGTTTTCTCCATTTGAACTGAAGAAAGAAATCTTTATAACAGTTTACCAGGTTTGAGGCTGAGTTTCTGGACCCCTTTTCTACTCTCATTCCTCCATTTCGGCACGCACCAATAAAAAGTTGAACAAAAATGGAAAAAAACTTGTTCAATGCAGATTTCATATTTTGAACTTTGTACTCAATACATACAAATGAGAATGTATCAATTGCTGACAGATATGAGATTTTGAAAACATTAGGGGACAATTCTGAAGTTACATAGTAACTTCATGATCAGTATTAAGTAATATATTTCTCAAACATGGAAAGCTTGATGACAATCCAATTTGTGTACGTCAAGGACAAATGAAACGTTCTAAACGAAATTACTGAACTTCTTTCAGAAAAAAACTTGAGCATTAGATGACATTAACGATCTCCTTCATCTTGTATTTTGAAAATTAAAGAATTCGAACACTAATGTGTCCAAGCGAAAAGGACAAAAGGGGACATTAGAGGCAAAGGATGAGACTCGAGGGACAAACAGGAGCGACGGCGAGAGGAGATGCGAAAATATAACTTTATATAATATACTGGTGGTAAACACGTATACATTATACAATTCCTTTGCATATTGCAGCGGTAATCACGTACGCAACGGGAGTATAATGACTTCATTGCACCCCAATGGACGAGCTTAATGATTTCCTTGCCATTGAAAGACATTTTCCACGCAGTCTTTTAACGAAGTGAAGTCAACCAAGTTGATAAAAAGAAGTCGCCTTTACCATCTTCACCCTGAGGAATGTATTCTAATGATAAGAGAATAGCGATTTTTGGGAGCAGCTTTTACGCTTGCTAAGTTTATTCGGGTTCGTGGTTGAGGGACCCATTCCCGTTCTAATTCCAATTCCTAAGTTAACATTTCAAAAAAATAGTATGACAAGGAAGAAACTGGAAATTCCAAGTTGTTTGTGCTCTGAACTATATATACATTGGGTGAGAAGGAAACGCGGTTTATCATTTCTGCCCGGTGCCGTTTTCGTCTCGGTCGAGTTGTGGTTTTTGGGATTGCATTGGTAAGAGAGACAGTGGGAGAGAGAGAAAGTGAGGGAAATATATTTTTTGGGTAGGTCGCCTCGACTTTGGGTTATCATCAGAGACATGAGTGTCTCGTCTCAATTTCCCAAGTTGCACCGTAATCAAAATTATTCAAAGTGGATTGATAAATACTACTCATTTGCTCCCAAATTCCATTTCATGTTTGGGGAAGTGAGGTTTATTAATAAGAATGAAGTCTCTGATTAATGGCGCACTTTCCATGCAAATGCTGAGTCAAATCGTCCAAAAACTCTCGCAAGGCTCAGGCAACCGTCCTGTTCCCTTCTTCTCTTCCTCTTTCTCTAATAAGCCAACAAAACTGGAGAACAAACTGCTTCTGTTACAAACCAAAAGGCTACTTTCCACCAATTTACAATTTCAAATCTAAATCTTGTTCATTTAATATTATTCACATTCATTCTCGTCAAAACTATACTCAAGTGAATTCCTTTGTATATTTGTTGGAATGATAGAGAAATATGGTACAAATTCCGGTAATGTTGTACTTAATATAATAAATTAATATCGTATAATGTTATATTATAATTTTATAATATATTAATATTATTAATATAGATGATTTTATGTATACAGCATTAACATGACGTTAAAGGTTGCCGTTACTCATGAAAGAGTAGGAGAAAAGTGCTTATACAATACTATTTAATTGAGGTCATAAAATTGTGATGGCTAGGCTTGCATGGCCCATAATCGAGTGTAGACGTAGTACTGATTTTTCCTTCCAATCATAATAATTGAAGAATTGGTGTGCTTAACTTATGAAAGGGAAGGCGAAAAAGTCGTCATAATCGTTGCACTAAAAGAGTGGAAAGTTGGTTCAGGAATCAATGTCCATTCCTCGAATGGCTGGAAATGAAAGTCTCTTCTTCATTCAAGTAATGGCCAATTTCCCACTGTTACAAGAATGTAAGTTTAGGGTCATAATCGAGTTTTACCTTCCATTAGAACACAAGTTTTGACGGAACATGCATTGCTGTGCATTTGCCGCGCAATTTTGGGTTGGTGAAAGATTGGAAGTTTATGGAAAGGAAGAGCAATCGAGTGATATCATATCATATCGATGGCTAGGATTTGTCATAATTGCTCCAAGGTTCTCATCCCTCTGTCTTTTGTATGTGTTTTCCCCAGCTCTTGATCATGGTTAAGGGGAAGAGTCCCAGCTCAACTTTTTGGACGACATGATCGTCTTCTTATACACACACTTTCTCAGGAGCAAAGCAGAAGCAGCAGTCAATTTCCAACATCATAATGTTATTACATATATGTGCCATAAAATAAAATTTACTCAACTTTTTCAATTTATGACCCAAACCTGTAGAGCAGTCGTGCAAAAGCCCTGCATGGTAAAAGCCAAAAAAACTATCTGGAGACTGGAGAGCAAATATTACTCCGTACACGCGAAGGGTGTCTGCTGTCTTCGTGTGGGTTGCCAAACTGGCATTGCATTCACAAGCTTCATCTAAAAAAGGAAATAGTTGTGCACAAGGCAAAAAAAGCTTTTTAGTCAATGCATGCTTCATATCCCTAGGTGGATTATAGCCCTTGGGCCTGGCCTGGCTTCATAAAAATCGCAGCCTCTCGAACAGATCATAATAATATTTCTTGAATGACATAAATTTGAGCTGCGTTAGCCTACGAGGCCGTATGAAATTGGGATTGGGGGCAACTCATACAATACTACAGAGCAAGAGGATGAGCACACAAGAGGCTTTATTGAATGTGCATGGTCCACATCAATTCATTCTTGTATCGGAAGGCCTTATCGGGTCACTTTCACTTACGTTGATAGAAAATTTGTGCTTCATTCCACTTTGTAAATCCAAAACTAATATTTTATGTGTGCTGGTGTGCCTTCCTCTTTTTCCAAATCACAATAACATTTCCACTTGATGTACTTTCAAGTTTTCATAGTTATGTAGTATACTATTCTTGCGTAGCGTGCTCCATCCGTCTGTAAAGCTATCATAGATTGCGCGATTGAGACGATCCTAATGCAACGGATCATCTTTAAGTTGCTCTTTATTAGAAACATTATTATTGGCAGAATTTTTAGTCAAAAAAACATTCACCAGTACAATATATACAATACAGAGTAATAGCAGAGAAATTCTCATTGGATTCTTGAGAAAGAGATTGGAATGAATAGTCTTGACTTGACTGTGAGAACAAAGTGCCAAAGTGACGTTTAGAGTTTTAAGATTGCAGCTTGGCTCTTGCAGACATTTGGAAGGAAGCATAAATATGGGAAGCAGGAGACGAGCTGGACAGATTGTTGAAAGCGTAATCGATAACAAAGGCTTTGGGACATTGATGGCTTTTTACTGGATGGAGGGAAGGCCGTCGTCCACAGCAGGTCAATTTCCCTTGGAGGTGAACCCATAATGGGAGACAGATAAAGAAAATTCGATAGGTACAATGGTCGTTGAGGAAATCTCTTGGTCAAGATTAAGTTTCGACGTATCACACACTCACTTCTGCTCTTCTCAGTAAAAAGACCAAATCCAAATGGTCTCACTCAACTGTAGAAACAAAAGAAGACTATTACTACGCTACAAACATGCACTCGAAGTAGAATCCTTAGTTCTTTTCTTACTAAGCGTAGTAGCGTCGTAAGTGGCAAACTGTATAATATAAAAGTCCCAGAAAATCAAAGCGCATAAAATTTCTTAAAGGTTTGTAAGGGCGGGCATTACTATTTCTCACTTAATACTGTACAGGGCACACAAACCTTCAAAACGTCAGCTTGTGACTGGGATGTGAAGCTTTTTTATTACATAATATAGAGTATACAGTTCGTTGAATACTGTAATAATGGGTTTCTTGCTGCATCCATAATCAAGATTCTGTAGTACTTGACGAATTACGTTTCAAAGACAGGCTGCTTTACTTTATCGTCGTACTACATAAACATAGCGAGTACATTTGGAAAGTGAGGAGGATACATTTGCTACGGATTTGGAAGGTAAGAAGTAAGAAAGTTGACGAAGTCGATGAGACTTGTCGAGTTTGAAGCTATTTTCAGCTGGGACACGATTGGGAGGCCAAAGGAAGAATAAACTTAAAGTACTGCACATGGTGATGGGTATTGAGCTAGTGGCGTCTCCGGAATGAATGGACAGTGGACCCGAGTATTGGGAGAGTTTCATCTTCATCACAAGGAAGTTGTAGACTGGGCGGAAGGCAATAATGGCATTGTATTAGACACAATAGAAGGCAGTTAAAGGGAGGAAAACGTATAGTTGACTATGGCATTCCTCACCGGACAGTTTTTTATTCGTAACGAAGCGCTAGGATCGGATGTACAATGCAATTCCTCACTGACGGTTTGGAAATCACAGGGAGAAGAAATAGAGGAACTGGAAAGTCGTAGTAGGGAAGTGTAGACGATCATATGTATGTATGATACTTTGGAATACATCGGACATCGTCCTCCTTCGACTTGGGTGACACACTCTCCTGGTCGGTATGCTAAAGAGATTGATTACACTGTCCAGTCGGATTAGATATACGAAATGGGGAACGACGAACGAGACACGGACGTTCAAGTTTAGACTAATACACTTTAGAATGAAACTTTCCTATGGCTTTTCACTCTGGATAGAGCATAAAGTATTATTAGTAGTGCATGGAGAAAGCATTGGTCCAGGAGAAATGGTATAATTTTGTGCTATAGGGGGAAATTGCGATGAGGTGCAGCAGTGACAAGCAAAAAGCAGTGCGTTCCTTTCCTCCTGCCTTTAAGTCTTGACTGTTCGACACAAGTGAGGGTAAGGGTGGACCCGTGAACCCGCGCTTCTTCATGTTGGTTGCAACGACTTTCACTTCGGGACTCTTGTCTACTGTGAAGCATGTATCTTTTTTGGAAGATGAGGCTGTGGAGACTGTAGCTTATAAGCTTTGGTGAGATGCATGAACTTTTTATTGTATGGAGAAGGGTGGACAAAAAAGACTGCCTTTTCCAAGTCTTCCTGGATAAAAAATGGACGTTACAAATTTTGGTCGTCTTCAACAAGACTAAAAAAAGCCACAGTGGAATGGGCAGTGATAAGGAAACGATTCACTACCACGTCTTCTTTTCCACGCGGTCCACGAATTTTCAAAGACCAATTGACTAAAAGGGAAAATGACTAAGCGTGATTTTGTACAGCGTCCAAATTGAATACTACGAATTAGTTGCCTGGGTGTGAAAGCAAAAGTGTGAAAGAAGTTTTAAGGTTTAAACTACGGAGCTTTACACGTTCAGTCGAATAATCCATGGTGAAAGGAACATGTTTTAAACTAAACTATACTATATGGCATAGCCAGGATGCGATAGTAGTACTTAATTCCATGGAGCCCAAACATGTAATTTTACAAGTTTGTGGTATAAAAAAAAGTAGAGTAACGTTTAATTTATTTTTAAAGGATTGCATTGACAGTTTCTTCGTTTTCTAAGACTGTGGTAAGTAGGGAAGAAAGTGGTACAGGAAAAAAAAATAAGAAGGAAAGCTAGCAGAACTTCCTCGTTACAAGGATTCCATTGGAATCGTCGACTGAAGAGTGACCATGCATCAAAAGTAGAATTTACATGCAGCTTATCTCTGGCATTTGCCCATTTTATGGTCTCCATCTCACTTTTTTGACTTCATCCCTTTTCCCACTGCCACTTTACTTTTTTTGGTCAGATTGGCCACCCTACATGAAGTACAAGCCAAGATCTCCCAATATTTCGCCCTCCTTCTTCGCACTCTTCTGCATTTGTATCATATCATGTCATTTCTCTGCTTCATTCCACGACCAGCAAAAGAGTTGGACCATGTATTGTGTTTTTTTCAACTGCTTTTCTTGTCTACCATCACCACTGTAGCAAATCCTTCCCACTCATCTCGTACAAAAAATATAAATGCGAGATATCTTTTCTTACTGAAAAATGTAGTAAAACAGACAAACATATAAACAAAACGCTCCCCTCAAAAAATAAAGTTATTTTTGCATTGTTTTTTTGTGGTACGCACTTCACAACGGGAATAAAAGGATTGGTGTCGTAATGCTCTGCTACCATGCATACAAATGAGTTCAAAAATGGTGCAACAGAAAAAAAACACGCATTCGGGTGATATGATGCTGATAATCAAAATCTAGCCGGCGTTTGAGCAATCGTATTTTTACTAGATGCGTGATCTCATCACAGTGCTTTCAAGCAATGCAATACTAAAGAGAATGTAAAGATAAGTGAAGGGGCGGAAAAATCACTGTTTCTCCTTGGGATTGGAACACTTTCCGTCATTTTTGCTGTTTTTTTTAAAAATACACCCGTCAGGAATTAGAACCATCCAAAGTAAAAAACAATTAAGGAAATTACCTGATTAGTAGGAAATATTATCTGTAATGATTCAATGTTTAGCTTCCTTAATAATACGTTTGAGTAAATGTTAACAACGACGTTACAGTATTAGTACAACAAAGCAATTTGTTTTTGACGATCCTGGAAACTTCTTGGGACGGTAAATTCAAATTGACAGCCTGTGTAAGTTTACCATTCTTTTAAAGACTATTATTTGAACGTTTTTGTTTTCAAAGTAAAGTTTTTTAAGCAAAAAGTAAAATTGATCAGAGTTTGGTATCACCGTGAATCGATTTCTTCCGGCAGGGGACAAAGAAAGAAGCTTGAAAAAAAGGGGGCAATAGAGAAAAGACGTTGTGAAAAGAGTAGGTGAACAAGTCTCCGTGAGTCGAGGCATGAGGCCACAACTTCTTGCCCAATTTAATCCGTAACTATTCCTTCGAGGGCCAAATTGAGCCATTCGATTTAGCGTGAAAGTTTGTGGCTTGTTTCTTTTTTAACCAGAGTTTTTTTCCGGGGAGTTTTGCCTTCAGATCACCATGACTTGCATTTCTCTTCGTTCAAAAGAAATAACATACATATGCAGTCACGTACTTGCTGGAAGTTGAGTCACAACACAAACTCATGCGTTCAAGTTCCATTTCATTGGTGCTAGCATCTTTTCTTGTCTTAGTATTTTTGTCTAATCATTAGCTGAAGATTTTTCAACAACAATAAGTTCATATATACAAACGGCAAGAATGTGTTATTATTATTTCGAAAAATCGCCGCAAAAATTTAGTCGAAAAAGATTAGTACAAGTACAAGGTTAGAAAGTAAATGGTGAATGAAGATACGATTTCAGTTCTCTGAGAGAATCGTAGATCTGAGAGAACAGTTAGAGACTGTAGAAAGAGGAAAGATCTCAAAGGACAGAACGAAGAAAAGAATAAAGTGAAAATCGGGGAAGCGAAAGGAGATTCGCTCTGCCTTGAGTTGGTCTCGTTGTTTGACGGCGAGTCATTAATATGCATTAATTGACACAAGCTCAATAAGACACGCTATTGAATTTTAAACTTGCACCACCCCCGTCATAACATGATAGGAGGTAAAAAGGAATCTGAGACCGAAAAGAGGGAAGATGACTCTTTCGTCAATAACGCAGCCAGGAGGAAATTTTCGACTTTCACATTCATCTATAAAATCTCACATCGTTTGTCATATAACTTCCTATAGCATAGTATAGAATCATATTATACTACACATTCTACGATTCCCATTTTACACAGTTCACCATTCAGTGAACATAGAAAATGCACTGGGGATGGTACGTAAGAATCTCACCAAATCGACTTCTTATGGAGATGCATATATGCTATATTATCGCTCCTAATACAGCTTGCTTCATGCTTCTATGACCTCAGTCAATTTTTCGACATTTCCTTTTGTGTTTATGTCATAAAATATGGGAAACGTAGAAAAGAGATGCAAAAGAAACAGCGACAGTGTGACTCAATCACACAGATTCATTATGTGCACTCTACATACACTCTAGTATTTATTTTCATCTCATGCCGTGCTATAAACTAAATACTACCTATTCAGTACACACAGTACAAGATAAATGCAGTTGTTTTTCTTACATGTTAGTGATACAGTTATTAATTATACTAAACAATTAAGTTCCTTAAGTCGGAATGAAAACACAATCTCATATTTGTGGGAAAAAAATGTCATAAATTGTAAAGGATATACATACAACACACAACGTCCATCAGATGAATCAGATCCTTGATAATACCACCGAAGATTAGACAAACCGGGGAATATGAGACTGATGGAAAGGAAAGCATAGAATGTAATGTGGGGAAGGGAAAGCAGTGGAGTGAGTTGATCAGAGGCGAGACACGAAGTGGCGACATGAGGTGAAATGTGGCATGCGAATGTAGTAACGTGGAATGTGGAAGGATAAAGTGGAAGTTGGAGTGCTGAGTAAAGGTTCATAAGGCTATGGTTTACGATAGAACACAACACATTTAACAACTTCACAAAGTCAAATCCAGTGTGATCAAGTTGGCAATTACGGATGTTTACATTACAGTTTCCTATGTACATATTTGCATTGTCATCAAATAGAAAGGTGAGGATAAATGACATGAAATCAAGAGCCATTATATAACAGTGACATCAAACCACACTAAACACTCAATGACAAGCATAGTCTATAACACCAACACCGTGAGAACAACTGTAACTTCATCAATAATCTATACCTGTAGTCATAATAACAGTTTGAGTACAAATAATCCTCGCTTCAACCCAACTTAGTTATTTTTACGTACTGAACATCACATAATTTTAATTAGACTTTTAAAAAATCACAGTCATTTACGGTTAATATTTATTGTTTTCAACTTACTGGTTGTAAAAGGAAACTGACATTACATAAAATATACGAAATGCCGTAATAGATAATGGACGATGACGTCATCTCGTACTAAAGTTTTCAACAAGTTTATTTGATTTGTTATTGTCAATTTTTCTTGGCACTTGAAATTTAAATGTTATTAATTTTTTCCCATGTTTCAAAATCCCACATTCGAATTGTCTTCATCAGAATCTCGTAAATATAGTACTTTCAATCCAGCATTATTTTGTGTTCTGCGACCAGAATTACACGAAAAAGGCCATTGGATAAGGTTACGTCATAAAAGTAACATTTGAAAAATAGTAGTCAAACGTTCTATAATATATGATAATGTAACAGATCACAATTATGTTACAATAGAATAATCACATGAACAAGACGGACATAACCATGATTATCATCATTGTTTAAAATGCATTTTATCATATTCTTATAACTCTCAGATATTCCGGTTGTAATGTGCAGCTTTGAGACAAAGCCTTATTTTGATTATAGTTCATCATGCAGTGCATGCTGTACCTGTACCTAGAAGTGTCTACAAATTCTGCACTAAACACAAAGTCAACAACAACGACTCTAGTAGTACAACACAGTCTACAGGTCACATCACAGAATTCAAGACACAGACCTATAATTACTAAGTTCACAGCATCATGCAATGTTTAATTTACCACGTTTACTCTCATGAGATGACTACTGAAGGGACTATAATCAGAGTATCATGCTCAGCAACAAATCACATAGTGGCTTCCGTTCCCTGTTCATAGTACGACTGCTGACTGATATCCACGACTGTTTCCGATGGGCTTAAAGTTGGAATCGCACCCACTCGTTTTTCAATCATCGTAATGCTCAAATTCCAAAGCATTTTTGCCAAATCAGTATCTTCTGCTTTCTTCACTGGTGTACACAACCAACAATTATTGAAATATTGACCTCCGACACCCTTGAGTTCATGAGCTGTTGCACCCCAAATTGTCGTAGACGCGGCTTGTTGCTAAAAACAAAAAATAAACTTGTTAAATATTTTAAACTAATGCATCGTCGTAAATCACGTAAACTATGTTACATTAAAATTTTTACCATCGATTTGGTGAATGGTTTTACTACTGAAAAGAGTGTTTTGTACAGCCACCAATTCCGAGATAGGCCAGTATCAACCATATTACCAGGATGAAGAGAATTGCAAGTGATGCCATGACTTGACCATCGACGATTAATTTCAGCTGCTGTTAGAACGTTGCACAGTTTTGCATCATTGTATGCCATGAATGCCGTAAAATTCTTTGAAGTTGGTGGTGAAAGATAAGCTTCGCTAATGTTTTCTTTGCTCAACAAGGAGAATCTGTCGACAAACACAAAGGTAACTTTATACAAATACAATCCTTTGATGTTATTATTCCTCTTTCAACAAATTGCACGTTGAAACGCGGGGAAAACTTGAGAGATTAACATATCCAATTAACATCATCAGTGTAAAAACGTAACAGCTTACCGATGTGATTCAGATGACAACAACAAAATCCGACAGTCACAGTTTGCAATAAGTAGTGGCTTCAGCAGCAAGATGAGATAGAAATGTCCCAAATGATTGGTTTGAAATGTTGTTTCAAAGTTGTCTTCCGTGAGAGAAAACGGAGCTCCGAAAATACCAGCGTTGCAAATTAGCATATCCAGAGTCCTACAAGATCAAAAAGATTTACGTTCAGTTAATTCCATAACTAAAGCTACCTCATCCAGAAATGATGCACAAAGAAAATAATGCATGATAAAACTATAATAATGTACCGGTATTTTATTAAAATTTCCCTTGCACATTCCTTCACACTGGCAAGTGAACATAGATCCAAATGCACCATATCCAGTACAGCAGTTGGCTTTTCTGAACGGATTTTGTCTATGGCTTCTTGAGTCTTATCCGTATTTCGACAAGCAAAAATGATTTCACATCCATGCATAGCCAATGACCTTGCAGTTTCAAATCCTGGAACATTAGTTATCAAATATATACTATCGAACGATTGCATTCACATAAATCAAATTTTCCTACATTGGCTTATAAAACTAAACAAGTCTTACCAATTCCAGAGTTCGATCCAGTCACAAGTGCTCTCTTCTTCGTTAAATCCACTCCGTTGAGCACTGACAACGCTGTAGTTGATGCATCAAACCGTTGTTTAAAATCATATAGCGACTCCTTCGCTTCCCTTGCAAACGCAAGCCTTGGATCCGTGTACGTGACTTTCCCAGTTTCTTTTTCACGAAATAATGCGACACCATTCCCATCCGCTTCTTTTACCCATCCGTACGGCATATCTGTATAATTTTTTATATATTATTTTTAAATAACACACATTAAAATTCAATTCTTAAAAAGCAATTGTAGGAGTGCGTATTTAGTCATTTAATAGTGTATTTTGACAAATACCTTCAGGAACCACCTTCCTTTTTCCAGATTTAGGGTGTGCCCAGTGTGTCGTTTGGGTAGAGTGACTGTAAAGTACACAGAAAGAAGAAAAACGTCCGTGTATTGTTCACCTTCATAGGATAATCTTAAAATAATAATAATGTGATATGAATTTAATTTACTTGGCATAATAAACCCGTCCATCAGCATGAACTCGTTCTTCCCATCCAGGCGGAAGCTCATCTTCGCTGTCCGTGTCACCCAAATAAGCAGCCGCCATAAGAAATAAATTTATGAATTAATAAATTGGTAATTTATTTTATCCCAAAGACTCTGAGGCCGCAGACACAAATAAGGTGAACAAGATATTATAAGTCACAATTGGTGTATAATGAGTTGTAATTATTAGTTTAATTTTGAACACAAACAATGGACAAAGAGTACAAGTCTAACCTCCACACTTTCCACTATTTACTACATTACAGTCTCTGTCTTTGACTCTTTGTGTGTCACTCTGACGTTCTCCAGGGCGGATTCTCTCCTATTTTTTATAACATCCTACTCACTGGCACACCACACGTAGGATTTAGAATATTGATCCGAATTCCACACCGGGGAAACCCGAACTATCCGGAAACTGTGACGTCTCCACACACTTTTTACTTTTCTATGGAATACTGCAACTTGTCGCATTGCCACTGCCGCCAGGCACTTTTAAACGGGACTCAACACCCGTCTTTAGATATGAGAAAACACACGGCTCAGCATGCGCCTCAAAAATCCCTCAAACAACGTTTTTTGTATGATGATCATGATGATGATTGATACGAAACAGCATGGACGACAGGACAGGAAGGTGCAAACAACTACAAAACTTTGGTAATAATAATATTGACATTTCGTCTGAACAATTAATCTTTTTTTTTATTTTGTAACTGTGAAACATTACATTTCAGTTGCATTCAAAAAGCATTAAGTTTTATGATCGTATCGTAATTTTACGTTTAATTTAAGTTAACCGTTATTCGATAATACTGTTTATACGTTTCAGAAATCACAGGCATTGGAATACTATATTTAATATTGAATGAGACTCATTTTTTGTAATACTATAAGAGTTACCAAAATGCTCCTTAAGTACGCACCGGATACAATTGCATTATAATTTATTGTGCAATAAGCACCATGCGGCATCAGTTGTATTACATTATTTTGTGTTAAATGTTACGGTACATCGATTCCGTGTTTTTGAATTGTATACATCGAAATTTTGTATTGTGTTTAATGCATAGCTTATTATGTCTAATCAGCACACCGACGATTTCATCAGCGGTCCATATCGTCTTTCTGCTCGCTCGCAAATTTCACGAATATCTGCAGAATTTATTTAACAGAAACTTGTAAAATATAATTAAATAGCAGTCTCTAATTGTTTGATAATGATTGCATTCTTACGTCGTCCAGTGTTGTTTGAGATAGGGAATAGTCTTCAATCATGCTTTGAGCTTTGGAAGAATACATCAAACTGAAAATATCGCACAGTTTTGCATCGTCTTGCGGAATGTTGAACTTTATTTGTGAGCAGTGTGAATCTTCCACAACGGCACTTGGCATGTCCGACAACATTTTTACTATGAATTCATCATGTTGTTCTTGTGGACATCTAACCGTTAGAGTGTAGCCATTTCCGAATCTGCATACAGAAATGATAACTGTTATACCTAAAACAACTTGGATTTTAGCAGATTCATTAAAAATAAACTGATATTACCTGTTTTTTAAGTGTTGTAAACTGCCAAAGCATACAAACTTCCCATTGACCATGATAGCTAATCGGGTACACAAAGCTTCGCACTCCTCCATGGAATGAGACGTGAGCACGACTGATTTGCCAATTCGAATGAGGCGAATGATAACTTTCCACAACTGACGGCGCGCTCCTAAAAGATACATCTAATTATTAGTAATGTATATTAGGCAACGAACCAACGTATCGTGAAACACATACCAGGATCCATGCCACTAGTTGGTTCATCCAGGAATACAATTTCAGGGTCTCCAATGAGCGCAATTGCTGTTGACATTTTGCGCTTATTTCCTCCTGAGTAAGTTCCGCATGACTTATCTGCATAGCGTGTAAGACCCAGTGCCTGTATGAGCTTACTACTCGCCTGGAAAAACAACATTAAATCATAGTAATTTACTTATTATACATGAACAACTTGAGCGTTCAACTAAAAAAAGTACTTGTTCAGTTTCTTTGGCACTCATCCCTCGCAAGCGGCCATACAATTGAAGCTGCTCATAGGCATTCAGCAGGGGATCCAGCCCATCTTCCTGAGGACAATATCNATCCACATATTTTAGCAGATCCACTAGAAATCCGAACGTCACCTGTTAGCATCTAAAGATACACAACAATACATTAGAGAAAACAATGAATCTCTCAGTAAAATTAGGGTCAAGATCTTTGTATACGTACGTAAAGCATAAACAATTACCTTGAAGGTTGAGGTTTTCCCGGCACCATTGACTCCCAAGAGTCCAAAACATTCGCCTTTTTCAATCCCAAAGCAAAGACTGTTTACTGCCGGATGAATTTTCTTCTGATAGAACTTCAGACAATTAAATAATTCATTACTTGTAATTCATAACATATAACTCGAACGCAAATCTGTGTTAGGAATGCTACCTTTGTTAAATTTACCGCAACCAAAGTAGCATCGGTTTGTGGATGACACAGAATTCTCTCCGTTTCTCTTTGAACATCCACATCATCAGCATCCATTACACCATCACTCTGCCGAAGCAGATTCACAAACATTTTAAGATACAATTAATAGTAGTTTCCCTAGTAGCACTATAGTAGATAT
The DNA here is from genome assembly GCA_019776145.1 of Harlomillsia oculata. Lineage (NCBI taxonomy): Eukaryota > Metazoa > Arthropoda > Collembola > Entomobryomorpha > Oncopoduridae > Harlomillsia > Harlomillsia oculata. The sequence goes on along the minus strand of JABASF010000027.1, from coordinate 37,824 downwards.
CATATAACTAAACTTACTGTGCGAACAGTCTTTCTTCTGCAAAAGTGTACAATTAAATGTCTGTATTCCAAACTAAAGTTGAGTATGAAGAAGACAGTGCCTTCAATGAGCAAGAAGAAAAGTAATTTCCCTAAGATGTCCCAATCGAAACGACTTTGAGCAGGCATTACAATAGCTGAAAATTAATTACAGTTTACAACCGTTAATTACCTACAAGCAATTTTTATATATAATGTTAATATTCTAAGCTAATCGTTTACAAAATTTTCGAGATGTAGCTGAAGCAATGTCAAGCTGAACGAGTTCCATTAGCCCTCTACCCAAACAGTATTGGGGGAAAATGAGAAATACTTTCTTAAGAATGCTTCCAATATGTTCCAGTTCCTGAAAAACAAAAACCGTGTCAATGGGATATTTTCCATGTTGTGGCTTATGAAGATTCAAACTCTCCATGTGTGATTCATGATTCATGCCAAAATGAAAAAAGTGTTCGAACCTTATCTCCAAATTGCTCAAGGACGAACGTTGAAACAGTCGTAACGACACCCACGAATAAATTAGTGCACGCCAAGACTACGAAAGCAGTGCTTGGAATCCCGAAAACAAAACTGGCTGGATACATTAACGGAATGCTTGCCCATCTTTACCGAATTATAAATAGAGTAAATATAATGCTAATAATGAAATGCTTGATAAGTATAACGATCTAATTAACTACGAATAGAAACTAACCCATAAAGAATAAGGAGGATGATGAATGAAGGCAAGCTTTCCTCTGAAACATAAGCCTGTGCATCAAACATAATAAACAAGGCAACGCAGCAGAGTGCTGGCACTGAATATTTGAGCTGAAAATCATTTATAAATGTTCGGTTAATTATAAATCGATTGATTGTTGATCTATTGTTAATTGACAAATAAAATCCATTATTATAGTTGAAAACTTACGATATCGTAAAGAAAATTAGATATCCAGTACGTTGCCGGTTTTACTCCAGAGACTAAATGTAAATGTTTTCCACCAGACTTTCTTTCTTCGATTAGATAAACTGTGAATGATGCCGGGACAAAACTCAAGGCAAAAATCACACAAATTGCATGAACCACGCCAAGCCCGGCCGTTTTCCTATTGACAAAATGTAAAGTCACAGTACTATTTGTAATATTAGTTAGTAGTTTCGCAAATTTAAATAATTGAGTAACTCACAAAGATTCTTTGTTCTGCTGAGATTTAGTTAAATTCAGAGGGTGTGTGTACAACGTTATGCCAAATTCGTTTTTTTGATCAGAGAATTCACTGGGTACGTTTTCTCGTAAAATCATGTTATGTAGTCCATTCAAGTATGCGACACTTGATACCCATCCCCGATTCTCATACCAAACCTGCAGAAAAATGGATGTAATAATCGCTCACTATAATTTAATACTATGTTTCATTAGTCATTATTCATTATTTCATTATTCATACAATTAAGGTTTACCTTGTAAGCAGCTTTAGTAGATTTCGTATTAGAAACGTTCAAGTAAGAATGATTGGGCAGTGGAGTCAAACGAACAAACGAGTCCACCAATGATAGGAAATTTGTAAGATCTACATTCGTTGCATTCCTTAGCTGCATTTCAAATCCTCCATAACGCTTAGTCTCGTACATTCGGTACGTTTTCTCCAGCCATTCTGGAATATTGATTTTGCTGACATCATGAAGGATATCATGGGATGGAATCTGTTTGGAATTATTATACCGTATTAATATTGATTACGTGTAGTACTTAAATTTAGTTCATGTATGAAACATTCGGGAACCAAACTTACAGCCAAACTTGGCATGGCAGGTTCAATTGCATTAGGACACCTTAGTGATCCTACAGTACAGCTACATTCGCCGAGAGAACTGCCTTTGAATTCTTTTCGTTTCGCATTGAAATCAGCCACTGACTTATTAGACCAGCTTTTTGAATTGCATAGGTCCGCGTATCTAGAAATTTAAATTATATGATTACAGAAAATATCCAGAACTCGTGTAAATTTACCGAATTCGCTTATTTCACTTACACTTGATCTTTCATACAGGCAGTGCCCATTCCCACTGGACCAACCAATTCATCAACAAGTGTTTCAAACTGCTTTACATCTTCCTTTACAGTGGGCATTGAAAAGAAAATGTTATTTGGTGAAGGGTAGGTCCACGGTGATATTTCTCGAGCTGGCTCATCAGTTGACGGTGGAATGATTAACGTAAATGCCAATGTAATAGCAACGAATACAGCAGGTAAAATAATCTGTAATAGACAACGAAACAAATGTAATTGTACTCTCACCATTTCGCAAACCTTCTAACCTTCAAAAACGATGGAAAGTTGTTAGGCCACATACCTCAAAAAACATAGCCTTCTTATTACGCATGGAATTTTTAAAACGTTTTAAGTTGATCATCCAGATCTGTATTAAAATGAGAATTAATCCGTGGTGCCTTCGATCAGCTAAATTCCTTGACGGTAAATCATCTTCCATTTGGACACTTTCGCTTAAAAGAGATGTTTCGCCGTCTGAAAGATCACCATTTCCATTTGAAATAACTACTTGGACATTTGCATTGTTGGCATCTTCAGCATTAAGATGAGGTGCGGCATCTCCGTTTTCTAGAACGGTCGGTATGTTCTTTTTTAAGAGAGGTTTGTTCCATTGTTTTCGACGCTTTAGTCGGTTGAACATTGAAATACATTTGGTCTTGCAGGTAGTTGACAAATTAACAGGATCGGTTTCTTCTAAATCTTCAAATGTTATTTTTAAAAACACGTCCTCCAGAGTTGTATCGGAGATCCCATAACTCGATATACCCAGATTCGATAAGTTGGCATCCAAATCATTAAACAAAGTAGAAAAGGCCCCTATGGACTCGTATGGTAATAAAAATACAACTTCTGAGCCAACGTCATCAACCAATACTGCGTTTGGAACCCGATAAGAAAGAAAACCCTTCATTGTGTCCAAATGTCTTCCGTTTGGACTTTGTGAATGCAATTGATCATGAACTTGAGTTATTTCAGGAACCTGTAGACTCAATGCTTTAGTTTCTTCGCGAACCAATCGCAGTGAGTATCCTTGCCCAAATCGATTTTTGAGAAACAAACTGGAACCAAAGGCCTTTAGTTTTCCACGAGAGATAATCGCAATGCGGTCACCAAGAAGGTCCGCTTCGTCCATAAAATGTGTAGTAAGAATAATCGTTCGTCCATTTTTGTATTTCAGAAGCAGTTCCCATATTGATCTTCTGCTGTATGGATCAACACCGGACGTTGGTTCATCCAAAAATATCATTCTATAATCATAATCAATGATTAAGTTACCTTAATCCAATTATCTTTTGTCTTTGTTTGTATTTGTTGAAAATAAAAACTTACTTAGAACCGCCTGCAAATGCAATGGCCACTGAAAGTTTACGTTTCATGCCACCCGAAAGATTGTTTGGAAATTCTTTTGCTTTAGTTGGAATTCCTAAATCACTCAAGATCTTCTTTACCTCAAGTTTAAAATTCTTATCCAATTTCCCTTTCAGCCCAGCATAAAACATTAAATGCTCTTCTACATTCAGTCTGTCAAACAATACATTAAATTGAGGACAAATTCCTAAGTCTGTACGAATGACGTCCATATCCGTTCGAATGTCGCGTCCATAGATTTTGGCTGTTCCTTTCGTGGGAGGAAATAGTCCAGTGAGGATGGAACTAATAATATAAATCACAGCAAATGTGACAATGTAAACTGAGCTAGCACATTCTTAGACGCTCGTATATATTAATTATAAGGCAGAAAAGTTAACATACATTGTTGTTGTTTTTCCAGCACCATTATGTCCCAGAAATGAGGTTATTTGACCCTCATAAAAGGACAAATTCAAATCTTGCAACGCCACTCTGCCATTTGAGTACACTTTTGTCAAATTGTACACACTAACACCTTTTTTCAATCCTTTTGGCTCCTTTTCATTAGCCGATGACAATGAATCTAAAGGAACAAAATCCATAATATAATATTAGCGTCTTAAGTACTAAACTGAAAAACAAAAATGCTAAGCGACTTCATAATTACTTTAATTTGATCAATTAGAAATAAAACCTACCATTTTCTCCTAAAGCAGAAAACACAGGAACACTTTCAGGTCCAATAGATTTGGGGGCACGCTGACCAATCCAGTACGATTTTGTAAACAAGAAGTACCAAGGTTTGGCGACTCCTGCATCTCCTGTGAGGAAGTGTAGAACAGAGCATTATCAGCATTATAAGTCCGTTAGTAAATAAATGCACTTATTATCATTACAAAAACGTCGTACCTGGAAATACTGCTTCAATATACCATGTGAGTATTCCATACAACAAACTATCCACCCATAGCATTCCTATGCAATAAATCAAGTTGAAATCATCTCCAGGTAGCGTTTGCCAAGTAATTCCATTCCACTGAGCTCCAATACCATCCTCTTCAAAACGAGCGAAATAAGTACACCCGAACCCAAAGGCAACATTGGAAACCAAACACTAAACAAACATGAAATTCATTTTAAATTGGTAAAAATGCACAAAAATTCGATTTACGATAAGGTACTATTATTTCAATAGCTCACCCCACTGAGGATATTGTACCAAGTCAATCTTTCTTCCCAGATCATTAAGAAGTTGTACGGTAAATAAGACACAAAAAATAAAATTCCACCTACAAAGTAATTAGTAATTATTGAGCCGTCCAATTAACAAACGGAGTCATCCACCAGACATTTAACATATCGAGATGACTTACCCGCCGCAGCAGCAGAATTGGCTCTTGTAAATAAAGTTGATATCAAGAAACTGAACATTATAGTGGCAACAGTATAACTGATCATAAATACCCAAATTAGAGATAAATCTGAATGTTCTATGACTTTTCCAAACTATAAATTGAATCAAAATAAAGTTGCGTTACATACCAAATATTTGCTAGACCTTATAAAATATATCCACAGAGGTGATATTATTTACCTTTAGAATGGCAGATAGTACAGTAGCAGAAATAGCCATAATGACGAAACTGTCAATGAACCATCCAGTCCAGATTACACCGTTTCCCAAGCCCATGACTTTCATAACTTCTTTAAGTTTCAATTCCTTTTCGAATACTATGGACTTTACAATCATTGCCGAAGCGTATACCCACGATAAAACCATGAACATGGGAAATGTTCTTGAAATAGCTCGAATGAACCTAAACCAATTATTTTTACATGTACAGATCCGTGTAGCTCAAGCTCAGTTCACTTAATTCATACAACAATCAATGAAAAAATTAACATACTGATCGTAAATAAAGCAAGGATACGGAAACTGTTGCAGGTAAGTAGGAATGTCATCAACAGATTGACCCGTCACATTTTCAATTATTGTCCTTTCAATCATTTCTTGAAGGTATGCAAATCCATAAGTGATGTATTTAAGATCAAATATGGGTCGTCTACGAGGAGATTTACTTGTAAGCCGATCTCGTGCCAACCTCGTTCCATCTACTTTATCACTGTCCATTCTGAAAGCAAAGGACACACGTAAATCTACGTTCCAGCTGGATCACTTCTACAAATGTTTACATTCAAATCCCTTGACCAACCTGATCTTATAATGAATATGGTGTGGGACTGTGTCATTGTTTTGATCAATATTCGAAAAAATAATAACAGCCCATAGGTTGTCTTGCGACAGCAATTCAATACCCGCATTGACTGCCTCCCACTCCGTAGCAAATGGACGAGATTTGTTATAGCGGACGCACTGTTCAGTTTTAAGAAAATAATACAAAATATAAATCCTGTTTCATTAGAATCATTAAAGGAATTACAGTATATTTGTAACTTTTACATACGCTCATTATTTTAGAAGCGATTTCAGCAGTATGATCCAAAGTAGACAACACGTTTTCAATTTCAGTGTTTGAAATTTTTTCAAGAATTTCATGAATTTGCTGTAACTCGTTTTCAGACATTGACACATCAATAAGGCTCATTAGCCTTTCTACATTTGATTTATCGGTCAGGACTTCCTATAGAATCATCATTTATCATTACAGTATTCCTAAATTAAAAGCTAATTACTGTGTTGTCATTTTAGTCTGCATGATTTTATAATAGTACCTTAGCATCATTTAAATCATCCACATGAGCTTGCAACCAATGTCTAATCTGTTGTACAATTGAAACAAAGGAAGCTAAACCATCGTTAATGCCTTTTAATTGCGAAAATCTTGCATCGACTCCTTCCATGATGGAGCGTGTGAACGGGGTGTCTGGGGAAAAGTGAATCACCCCTCTGAAATAAAATAAAGCACACAACTTTAGTAAGACAATGTATTCGTCATTATTGTTTTATGTAATGAAATGCATTTAAAATGCACGAGTGAACATACCTTACAAATGGCTTTACTTGTCTCCATAATAAAGATGTGAATGTTGTCGATTCGAACTGTTGAAATATGCCATTGCATTGAGTCGAAATTTCCGGGTCAATGACATACTGATCTTCGGACTTCCAGTCTCGCAATCTATCTCGAAAAGTGTCATAGCTGCAAAGAAATGTTTTGCTAAGCATAAGCATACGAAAAGACTATATCGCTTAAATACAATATTATCACAAAGCTCATATTACATTCCAGGACCATCAGCATCAGGTCCCACCAGCGTAACTGAATAGTTCACCCCACAAAGACCCTCGTAGATGAAAGCGCCAGCCATTACTTCGTTCGTGATCGTGGGTCTTACAATTTCTAAATCATCCGGTGGTGACGTTGACATTAATAAATTCTTTTGACTATTCGTAAATCCCTTAGACACCAGTTGTACTACCCTGTACAATTGAAATCAGAAAACCACTCATTAACAAATATATAATTTTGAATGCAATGAATACTATACGTATCAGCGAAATGTGGCGGACCTCGATAACTGTCCCAAGGTTTGCAGAGTCTGTATATCATAATTGAGCATAGCGGTAATTGGATTAAATTCTTCCATTAATTGTTCACCTTCCACGCTATCACGGAGCTAAAGCCACAGAATACGTACAATGCATGTCAAAGACTGTATTGAGTATCGAAGATACAGGAATTTCAAAACTTTACGACTTTACCCTTTTGGCCAAGCCATGTTTGTCCATGTAATTTTGGAACAGCACTGTCAAGACCAAGGCTTGTTGTCGATCTACACTACACAGTTCTTTAAATAAGGCTTTACTTTGAATTGTAATCAGTTTGTATTCCTTCTCGGGATGACATTTCCCTTGCTTCAAATCTTCTAACACTTCATCCAATGATTCCTGTAAATGTAACAAATGTTCCTCCGTCTGAGATACAGTTATGTGAATGAATGTGCAATGCAAATAACAATTTAAAAATATAATAAAGTTAAACAACAAACCTTATTAAGTGCTTCTAAATTAAGCTCCGATTCTAACAGTTGTTCAAGCTCAGACTTTTGAAAATTAGTATAGAGTTGAGCAGAGCTCATAAAGCCCTTCACTCCCTTCGGAGGTAATAATTCTTTCAGCTTGACTTTTCCTAAAATAATGATGACATGTTAATAGGTTGAAATTTTACTATGAATCATACACTTGTTTAACTATAATTATCGACTCCAAATTATTATTTCACCTAATTTTCGAGCTTCAGTCTTTCCTCGAACAGCACCGATGATCTTAACATACCCCATGAAGTCATGCCATAACTTCTTGACCGTATCGATTCCTTGAGGTGAACTCAAAACCTCTTCTAATATTGGAGTCGCTTCTTTGACTACCCTTGAAATTCTGTAAGATAAGTATTTTTAGATGACAACATTTTGAGAAGATGCAAATGAGCAATACGGTTAGAAATTCAAAAATGACGTACAACGCATTTTCCCACATTGAAGCACTTTCGTTCTCTACGTATCCATCGTAACAGGTATTGTTAAGGGTGCAAAAATAATTTTGAAAGAATTCAAGTCCTCCGACGGATGGTAAAGTCTTTTCTTGTACATGGCCTATTAATTAATAAAAGACAAGGTATCGAATTAACTTACTTTTTTGTATCTGTTCCTCAATCAATCGAAAATATAATAATGCTTACAATTCGGTCGATGGACTTTGAGTCCTCTCGTCCGTACCCACATTAATATCAAGAACAGAATCAACGGCCAGACAAACTCCATTACAACTCGAACCTGTCACAAAATACTCATATTATGAAAATTATGATTGATGGTCAAATTTTAATTCAAATTTTATTTTATAAATTTCTCACCTTGTGTCTCCTGCGAAGAATCCAGTTTTTCCATAATAATAATTTAAGCTGCTCACGGAAAGTCGTCATATTTTGTTACTGGAATGTGTAGGAACAATCAGGAATGTTTTCAATTTGACGTATAATTTAACAACACTGTTACATCATCATTGTGACAAGTTCTACAAACTTCAAAATACTGTCTCTAAAATTATTTGACTATTCTGATAATTGGCAGGAATATAATGTCCAACTTCATAAACCAAAGTTTTCACCGGTGTGCGCCGCTTTTTTCATATCTAAAACATAGAATATACATTTTAAATCCACAACTCTTTAAATTTAAGTAACAATGCGATATTACAAGATTACAACACACAAAACACAAGTTAATAATTATGCTTAGGTATGTATACACTCCATTACACTGTTTTAACAGTTTTCCTGTAATCCAACAATACTCATTGTAAATACCACGAAAACGAATGTTTCTGAATGATTTACTGCTATGATCATATGATATTGAAGGAATATGGAATTTATGGAATGAATAAAAAATGGAAAAGCGAATCACACCTTTGTGTTGTTATGACATTTACCTTCATGATAATAACAGGCTTCGTTTAGCGACAAAGAAAAAATTCCGAGCCCCGATCATGAATAGCTCATAGAAAACCAATGAAAAAGTAACGTCGCTATCTTGTGTGGGAAACACAAAGTTTGAGTTCGGTTAGCGTTTGTTTTTTATGTAAATGTAAATGATCAAAATATCAGGCAGATCTGTTGATCTGGAGGCTGTACTGTAGGAAAGTAGTAGAATACCGTCGTGTAGGCAAAAATGCAAGTTCATACGCAAACAACAAAATCAACGTTGAATTTAAACGCAAAGATCTCAAGGTCGAGTTGGGGCTGTTATGTTGGGGCTTTTAAAAGTCATCCCACACCAGCAATGTAATCTGTATTATCTTGTCATGCAAAAAGTCAAAAGCATTTTCTTACTGACAGACACAGCACACAGACAGACTCGGTTCTTACAATGCAAGACTTCACCAATTTACAAAATGCAATGAAAATAAATAATTAATCGTGAAAATGGCAAAATAAGCCGCATTCCGATTCCTATGATACTAAACATCTATCTTTTGATGTACTTATTGGCTTCCTGACATTTTAAAAATGAAATTCTAATTGTAAAATCTACAATTGAGAAACTGGGCTTGATAAGATAATGATTTAGTCTTATTTTGTACAGGAAAAGACGTCTATTAGACTCAATCATTAATAACTAATAAGACAAGTTATAAAATTAAAATTGACTTTACCTTTGTTTTCTCGACAAACTAGTGCAATGATGACAGGGACACGATGACAAAACCGGTGATTTTGCATTAATCGTAATCGTATTAAAATTAGAATACTTTTTTCTTGCTGTATTATTTCCTCGCAGGTTGACTGACGGCTTTGTATTAGTTGTGTAAACAATTTCTATAGACAAAGAAAACACATCGAGTACTCAATTAAAAAGAAATATTCATTAGGCTACTATGTGACCACAATGAAAAAGCAAAACTAATTAATTACAAATCGATTACAAAACCACCTTGTAGAGTTCAAACTTTTTGCTGTCAACTTTAAATAAATTGGTTTTTCTGACTAGATAAAACTAACTAACCCAAAAACCACACAGAAAAACACTGAAATGTTGATTTTTAGTTTTTGAGAGTGAGCTAAAATTATACGAAAAAGTCGTCGGATGTGCGAAATGAATGTGGACCGGTCGGGTCCAACTCGAAAGGAATAATAAACAGAACAGCAGATGAGTCTCACACACGTGTGTGCGTGTTGACGTAAACGTGCATTTCGCACCAACACAGTTTCACATTTAGCAGTTTTTTGCTCTAGACTTGTTTATCGCATCTCGCATGTTACGTTGCGTTGTCGTGGTATTTTTGGTATGCTTACAAGGGTTACTCCGGTAACTCCGGTTGGATTTCATTGGATTTCATTCCGAGTTTATAAATACCTTGACAATTAATTATGATTCAGAACTAGCATAGCGAGCTGAAGGTAAAACAATAATGACGTTGACAGTTGACAGCATTCATATCATACAAGCAATTAATAGGAAAGGTGGAAACAAACATTGAATGTCGTACGTATGTATCATTGACACAAATAGCCCCAAAATGCATTACATTACAGGTATGCTACAAATGCTACTATAGTTAAATGCTTTGCTTTTCAAGGATTTGGATACGGACTGTTTTGTGACGTTCGTTTTGATGATATGCATCAATAAGTCAATAATTGGCATTAAACTTTCATAATGTAGTGAATGGATAATGTACCAAATGGCCAATACGGTTTTCAATGTCAACGTGGCATTTCTTTACTTTTCGTTGAAAGAATCGTCTCCTTCATTTAATGCAGATATTTTGTTTTTGTGCTATCGTCATCAAAAGTGACAATTGACGAGGGTTAATATAAACAAATGAGATGTGTTTACATTTATAAACGTAATATTTGGTTTCTGTACGTCCTATTTTCTAAGTGGTTCCAAAAGTTTCATTGGAATTCCTGTGAGTAGCAAAGTATCAATATGATATGATGTGACAAAGGAGTCAAGGAGTAGAGAATATCATTATATGCCAGCCTAGCAAAAGTTGTCACCACGATTTCACAAATAATGAGATATTCTAATAGCTTTTGGACCATTGCAAAAAAAGACAGGGACATCGTTTCTTTATGTGAAAAAACAACGTTTGAAAAATCGAAAGATAACTTACGTTAATATCTGCTCATAGAAATGAAGGCGTTTAGGCTCTCTCTATTTCCTTCTTTAGGATGTCTTTAACTACAATAAGTACACTATAACTGTTTAATGAATCTACTAGCACGATTTACGACACTTCCGGTGGTCCAAACGTTTTAAGTTTAAGTAAATCGTTTCGTTTCATTTAGAACCACCAAAAGCGAAGTCACACTATTTGATAGTTTCGTTAACTCATTTTTGCACTGGGAAGAAAAACTGGGAACCACTAGAGTAGTAATGTCTACCGTCTACGTGGATAAGTGCCGGTTAACCTTGACTCACCAAAATGTTCAGCTGGTGGTGAGTTCTGGACGTCTGGATGTAAGTAAGGACACAAGACACAACCCGCCTTTTATACTTTAACAGACAGGAGCAATCGATAAATTCTTATAAACCGGAGTCTCTTTTTCCCCGATCGTTACGAACCTTCAAACATAGGAAACAGACTGCTATACATAGTAAGATAGTAACTCATGCACAAGATATGCGATTCCTAAAAAGGCGAATGTCATGCAGAAATCGTATAATAAAAGACAATACAAACCATTATCCCGAGTTATGATTTTATGTCATAATTTAGCATTCGGTCAGAAGTGAATGAAAAATCATTGTTCAATTGTAGAGTCTTCTAGAACTATAGAAGAGGCTTAGGACTTGCAAGAAACGATTAACTTTGAGTATGAAACGATGTAATCGGGGTTCCTAAAGGTTCAGACAACTAACAAATATGCTGACGTTCAAAACCCTCAAATTACTCACAATAGCGTTGCTTTGTATTTACAATTTACTAATAAGAAATAACCGAACAAGCAAAAGCAAATGCCAGCGGAAAGAATAGAGAATCTTAGGTTTTTTATGAATCACAAATACTTACTTTTTATTGTTTTGTTATTAAGTTATGATGTTTTACATGTTCAAGTGTAAAGCATGACATTTTACAGCTCAATGCTGTGTTCCATGCTGATAGTGTTTTAACATTAAACTCATGTAATCTTAATATTTTTGACCCTCGATAGAAGAAAGTCGAAATGCTTCAAATGAGAATTATCGCTTTGTTGGGCTGGTTGACCGCATTTCCTCCGTTCTGAGCGAGGCATCAGATTTCATATCTTATGTTTTAAGTTTACTGGGTTTTGGTTTTACCGTCGACCTTTGACTTCTTGTATTACTAGAACCATTGAGTCACAAACAGGATTCTAAACAAACCCGTACAATACTGTTTGGATATTCATAAACACATTTATGGAGGAAAGAAGCAAAGAACATTAAAAGAAACAACGATTTGTTATTTATTTATTTATTTATTACATATTAGTAGTATATAGTACCAGTAGTAGGTAATACGTTATGTCGAGTTTCTGACAATTCTGAGACAATCCTTAAAATAAATTGTAAAACGATGCATATCTGTCAGACGAGAAAAAAGATCTCACTAACAAATTGAGTCATTTGCATTTCCTTAAACTTCCCAACTTGTTTTTCAACTTTGCCCTGCCTGAATGTTGTGTCACATCATTCAAATGACAATTTTCTTATAAGTACGCGAAATTTTGTTGGTGTGAAAAGAAGTGATCACTTTTTAACAGACGCTTTCATTCAACATAGCTCAATAGAGGGATATCCTGTAACTCTGATTTTTAGACATAAAAATTCTCCACAAACACACATAATTGCAATTGACGCTCCAGTCAGAATCCACCAGGATACTAAATTAGGAAGGTAACCATTGTACATCCAGCAAAAGACGAGATGGAAGAAATAACAAGTAATGGTGAAATCAAGGCATAGCTTTGTTCTTTTTACAACTGCCCACAAGGCTATTGATCTGTACAGTTCAGAAACAAAATAACAAAAACATTACATTACAATAGTACATTCATTGCTTACATTACTAAACCATTAAATATGAATTGTATAAATTTTATTGACAAATGACAACGACATAAATTAAATGACATACCCAAATAAGGCATTCAGAACATAACATATTATGCTGAGAGTTCCACTCCTATCACTAAAGCTTGTAGCCTAAATAAACACAGTTAAATCAAATCATGATGATGATGAGTGAGCAACAAAATACTTTTGATTTTGATACAAAGTTTAAACATACAATTACAATTTATTGTAACCTTACCTTATAACTAAAAATATTGCTTAAACTTATGTCAGACCAGGAAATGATTGAGCCAGCAATTAAGAGAGCACCAAATGTGAAATAAAAGGAAGATTGAACAGCCACAATTTGGAACACGATCAGCTGTAATACATAAACATAAGTTGAAAGAATTTAATACATTTCACAAGCACAATAATTTCAGTTTCTGAAATATAATTAAAACGATATAGGATTTAAACGATTTAGATACACTTCCAAACTAACCATCGGATCCCAAATTGTGCTGCGAAATTGTCCACTCATCCAAAAACTGAATCGGATTTCTACTGTTTTTGTCTTTATTGAAAAGTAAAACCAGGGAACGGGAATGTTCCACCTGGAAAGTTCAACTCGCGCATTTTTCCCACCATATGCTTCCCAATGGAATCCATGTGATAGCACAAGTCCACGTCAAGCTACCACGGTTTACGTTCGTTTCTTGTTCTACGACTTACGAGCCAAAAACGTAATGAATTTCGAAGTTTTGCCCTTTTCTTGTAATTAGAATTAAATGTATGATTGAAATTGAAATGGCGTATATAGTACCAATTTTGTTATATATATCAAGTACCTAGTCTGAGGAGTATTTTTGTATATGGTGAATAATTAATTGTACGAGGAAGTTGTTTTTGCAGAAGGGGAAGAGACAAATCTCAGAGAAAAATTAATCATGAAAAAGCTACTGTTTAGCTTTTCCAATGTTTTGCATCTTTTCGGAAGTCGTTGGAAAACGAAATTTTGTAATGTCAAAATGTCAATTGTTACGAGAAGGAAAAAACATATGCCACTACTTTCAGCACAATATTAGAGTTTATATCCCACCACGACGACTATAATCGTTAATTCATACACTTTAATGCCTAGCAAATAACACTGGATTGTATTTAAAGCATAGACGGAAAGCTTTAATATACCATCACCACACTAGAGAGTATATAGTATATTTAGTAGTATTTTTAAGAGTTGGAATCTTGGAATATATTTATAGTAAATTTGGAAGAAAAGCTTTGTTGAGTGTTGAAGAGCCGATATTTTGCGACTTTGGAGATGCTAGTGCCCTAATTTGATTAAGGAAATATAACTGTGAGCGACACAGTCTAGTGAAATTGGATGCAGCCAAGAAGAGTTATTTATCGATCGTGTCATGTCTTTCCCGAATACACAAGTGGAAATAATAGTAGCATCTTCATTGCATGATGAAACGACGAAACTATGAGAGATGATGTTTTTTCCTTTTCCTTTTGCTTTGACGATTTTTAGGAAACTTTCATCTGAGGGTGTCAGAAAGGGCCACAAGGGAACTAAGAGAGTGACAAGTCGAAGAAAATCGTGAATTTGGGTAAGAGCAAATTCGTGAGAGTAGCTGTGCTGAGTGCAATTAATGACGAGATTTGGTAAACCGCAGAATTGAAACGGTTACATCCATCCGTTTCGCAACATGTGGAACAGAATGCATCTTTACGAGTGAAGTCACAAGGTTGTGCAAGTCCGAAAATGTTGTTTTCGGGTTCCCCTTTGAATTGACATGGAGCCAGTGCACAGGACTTGCTGATCTTGAAATGCCCCGTAGCTGCTGAAACAAAACCACACGAATTCATTAAAATATTCATATATCTGTAGCTCTCGCTTTCACTTCACATTCCTCTCTCGGATTTTGAATTATGAATGGAAACGCTATGTACCGTTTTTATGGATCGTGGTGAGGCATCTGTCCACAGCATAGTTGTCTGGACATTTTTTCAAATCTTTATCTGGACATATTGCATTCTCGTCTTTCGCATCGATGACGCATTGGTAACACTTTAATGTATTAAGAACTGTACTTTGTCCTCCTGAAACGAAATAGTTTCATAGAATCATAGTCATTACAAATGGGCTTTCATTACAAGAGTCTGAAAGAGTCATTATTTAAAAAAAAGCTCGAGATGAATCTAATTTTGACATGACGAGAAAAAATATGCGCTACATACTCATCAAAACATGTTGAAAATCATGAAAACAATCTAGAAACCTGAGAGGATGGTTCAAAGACTTTCAATTACAGTGTATTTTAGTCATGAATAACAAAATTCTTCGGGGCTCGTATTAATTAGGTGGGAAAAGGTTGTACACGCTCGATGAGCATGAGATCATGTCAAAAGGTAATCTGAAGTTAATACATTTCTGAAATCCGATTCAGACCCCAGTGTTCCTTGGTTTGAGTGGATTCAGGATTTAATTAAAGTCAAGTAGAGAGATAGAGGACATAAGCACTTGATTCCATGCTCTCCACAAGATTTGATTTGACTCATAAGTAATTCAAGCATTTATTTCCATGATGGAATGTGAGAACAACTTTTTCAAATAAAGAAGAAATGAATGTATACGGAAGGTCGTAATTTGTATAGTTTTAACATGAACTTACTGTCCTCAAATTCATTTTATTCTAGTATACTTGAAAGATTGTCTAGCAATTGATGCATCACGGTTATGGTGTGGACATGCATAAGTTGAAATAACGGCGTAGTTCCACTATATATAGTAGTGGTGGAAGGTGCAATATTTATCAGTAGATAAGCTAGCGTGATTAAAATTTAATTTAGGTATTCATTTAAATCCATAGTAATTAGTCGCGCATAAAAGGGCGTAGGATGCGGATGTAGAAGAATGAGTCGAATAATGCGAAAGACAGGGTAGTAAGGGCATTCTCCACAGAGAGCTGAGGGACACAGAGAGTTAGTACGAGGAAAAGGGCTTTCATATAATCAAGTTACAAAAGGATATAATTTGTAAAGGCTTTTCTCTCATCGTCCTCCCATTGTGGTGATGACAAACTACCTCAGAATGAAATGCAACTCATCAGGAGAAAATCAGCTTTCTCCTGCAACGGCTAAAGGTCTGAAAACCTTTTCTATCCTATCTCTGCTCTCTCTTTCTGGATGAGGATGCATCGCCTGAATGAGCACAGAATCCTGCCAGAGTGCGGGTTCCCTTGTTCAACTTTCTCTCTTTGAAATTCACGTTGGAATTTGGAAATGTATAGAGCAGTAGTGCGTAGTAGTAGTACGCTAGCTAACTCCTTTAAAAGTTGAATGTCAGAGTTCACTATGGTTCATGTTGGATTTTCTCCTACAATTTTGTGAGTCAAATGGACTTTGAATGTGTTTCCGAAAATGATCATTGTATACTATTCCACGAGCATGAAGAGTAGTAGCATACCTTCAAAGTATAAAGAACTCTGATGAGATGAGGTGAGCTTGAGATGAGATCACCAGAAGAGGCTAGTTCCATGTGTACTTTGTTAGATCTACAGTTTGTTTTTGAGCTAAGTAGCTAAACCTATTGGGTTCACAGACTCAACTTAGCCTTCATTCGGATTTATTTAATCCTACGGCCTCTGATACCTTTTGGATAGCCTTTTATTACGAAATTCTAAATAAAATGAATCCTTCCGCATGTAAAACATTAATTTATGAATCCAACTTCACATTTCTGGAAAAGGACATTACCGAAAAAGTTTTACTGTGAGATGGAACAAGGAACAACCCAATTTTTAAGAAAATGTCACTATAGCGTGCCAAAATAATACAAAATTATTATGTAACGCAGAGTATTAAGTGAGGATACTAAAAATAATAAACCCAAAAGGGTTCCTAAAAATAAAATAAACTGTGCATGACTGCGTTTAACAACTGTGATCAACGTTGAGTAAAAGGAAGGCTAATGTTCGCGGAAATGATAATGTTTTATTCATTTGCTTTCCTTTCAGTAGAGCTCAAGTAGCTCGTTTGACTTGGTAGAGTGGAAAATAAAATTTTAAGATATGAACCTTAGAAGATACCTTTTAGTACGCAAAATCTTGGAGTTGTCTGAAACACTAACAGTCTAGAGCAGTTGGCTTCCAACTATGCACTTTACTTTGCTATCGTTATCATTTCAATAAACTAACTTTGTGTCAAGGCTTTTTGCACAATTTTGATATTTTCTCAACTAGGAACTGAACATTATGCAAATTCTAGATTTCCGCAGTAGCGTTAATGCTGAAAAGGATTACTTGTTACGACTCTCTTCACGTCTATGGTACGCCACAAGTAATAATCTAGACTCACTTAATAGTTTGGTGTAATGTGCACTTCCTGGTTCTCCCCAGTTTAATGAACATCCAAAATGATTCTAACCAACATTATGTCGTATTTAATTACAGTGCACAAATACTGACAAAACGACTTGAACTAAATTTCAAAATCAAAATGCTAAAGTTTAGTTTAAAAAATACTACACTCTAGAATTTGTAATTTTGAGTTGTTATAGGGCACTACTTCTATATCGCTCAGTAACTTTCCTACAACGCAAATTATAGTGGCGATATTCCTAAATGTCAAGAGTGTGCAAAATATTAGAATTCGCAATTTTGAAGTGAAGCAACACTAATACCGTTCTACTAATAGAACTACAACATTTCATTTCACAGAAGAATAAAGTGAAGAAACACACAACGTCCAACGTAAGTTTGTTAAAGGAATGTCATTTTGGAGCCTTGGGAGCACACGGCGATGCGATGGATGAAACTAAAAGTCTCAAGTTGACAGAGAAAGAGACCCGTACCAAACGTGAAAGTATGAAGTATGAAAGTGGTACGTAACATACTGAAAGACTGCAGTAACAAAGAAAATCTTTTCCATGCTTACTCAATGGAATACTCCAAGCTCTTTTTTCTCGACACATTTCTAGACGAGGAGACGTAGAAGACCCGACGACGATGAGTCGGTTCGTTATAATGATTCACAGTTCCTTGGAACGTGATATCAACTCAAGTCAGTTCCTTACAGGTACATTTTTTATAGTGTGTGGTCGTCTGTCACCAGCATAGTACGAAGGCTCTTAAGACTTTTCTAATACTTTCCTTAGTACTATGAGAAAATGCTAGAAATGCTTTTCCTTAGGAAGAAAATAGTGAATGTACCAGCAATAAAACATCAGTATAAGGTGACTCTCACTCCACAGACCAGAACAAAATCGGGAATGAACCGAAAACATGAGCTGTGTGGACACAGGCACGAAGATGGAACTGAGCCCTGTCTGAATTCTGGATTCAATTACATTCTCACAATCCTTTGTCTCTGCTGTCCTCGTCTCATCTTGACTTTCTTCACTATCTCTTTCTCCAGTCACTTTGTCACAGCTCTGCAACATTTGGCCTTTCCTTTTTCATGTTCACTATTGGATGTTGTATCCTTCCCTTGTAAAGAAAACAATGGATTTACTCGGGTGTTTATGGAGTCCGTTCGAGGGATGACAATAGCTTTAGGCCCACTGTTCCTCTAAATGACTAAAATCTAATATTTTTCCAACTGTGAACTCACTCGGAAGGTTGGTATACCTTCAGATATACCTTCAGACCTTCATGCACCTTACTATAAATACTGCTGATGAGGTATTTACTTCCTTAATTATAATTAATCAACAGTCAAAAAGTCGAAAGGAGAGGTATAACTGAGAATATTTGCACCCACTGCTATTGCCACAGGTACCACTTAAATGGTGACAGTTTATACAACACTATAAAAAATAATCGTGATTCATGATCATGACGATCATACTTCGTACATCGTAAAAACTTTTAGTGTAACGGTAACGTAAAGCACTTACACAATAAGTGTTTTGCGTCTTACAAGACAACCAGTCTAAACAATGTAGAACGTATCATGCAAAACTAAAGTAGGTATACGTACATTTTGTATCGTGTAAGTTTGAAAGCAAAAATGAAATCTTCTCATACAAAACTTTGGTGACAGTGCAATATAAAGAAAACCACGTGTCATAAAAGTCTGCTCATAAAATAGTTGAAGAAAGGAAGAAAAATGCCCAGTTATACATTCAGGCGAAAATTTTTGTTCAATCCAATCTACTAAGTTATGAGTTGGCAGAGACAGTGAAGCCTATGATGATGACACAACATGTCGCAGGCGTCCGTCCGGTAGTCAGTTCCTACATACAGCTTCGTACACAAAATCTTTTGAAAAACCTGAAAAGAAAGCATCGTTCGTGTTCCTACTAGTACTACGTACATATACACAGTTGAGAAAAGTCTATATGCAAACTTTTGCTTTTTCACAAGAAGATTCAGAGTTTTTTTTTATCCATTCTCTCCTGCTCTTACACTTTGTACTTGCTTAGATGAGGTTTGCCCCGTCTTTCCTTTTTTAAAGAAAAAGTTTATAGCACTGGTAAGCTTTCTGACGGAAAAAGAAAGGTCGTGGAGGAGAAGCCAACAAAAAGCCTAAAGGAGACCAAGAAAGGAGTAAAAAGTCAGTCCCACCGTTGCGTTGTTCACTGTTCTCCAGAGTAAAAGTACATACAGGACGGGCATTCCTCCCTCCAGTTCTATTATCGTTCCCTGGCCACGTAAGTGACTCTCTACTCTTCGACATAAGACAGAGGAATTATTGGACGCATCGCGTGCTCCTCAAGGAGATTTGGCCAAGGAACCAGCCTCTTTCTTTGGACTAATAGGGCAGGAAGCACGAATGAACCAAAGCTCCTTTTCCTTGTAGTCCTATCTACCAAAGCATTTTTGGTGGTTCACTACGAGTAAAAATTCGATGAGGCTTTTCTCTCTCTCTCTTTTACTTTATAACACCGCTCACTTTGCTACTACTTTGCGCCTTTACACGCGTCAATTGTGCTATGTACCTATGATTTCACCTCCTTTCTCCATCTCTCCCGTCCTCTTCCTTGTGAAGTTGTAACGTTCCCTTTGTGATGACGAAAATGATTTCATTCGTGGCAACAAAGCTCCACGTCTAAACGATGCCATTTTTTCAATTTATTCCTCATCAGCCCTCCTACATTCTACATTGTCTCCTCCTTCATTGTCTGAATAAATTAAAGGCCTTCGTCGTCTCCACAAGATTACAGGCACTCAAGCACTCTTGCACTCTTAAGGTCTCTCAAAACCAAATGCAAAGTTGATGTCGCATTTGCCTTTCCCTGTCATGTTGTAAATTACATATTTATTGATCACGAAATCTATTAAAATTCTCAACGTTCCTTTTATCACCTACGTGTTATTCGCTTTATTATATTACGTACTATCCCTTAAAATTAGCATGTCCCGTAGAATAATGTGAAGCGGATGACAGAATGACAATATAATACATATACAAACAATGTAATGGTACAAAACAAGTAACAGTTGAAACATTCAGCATTAATAATCACTGGAAATTTCGTGTCAATTTATAAATTGTACGTAATATGCGTCACAAAGTACGTGACAAAATATGCAGTCAAAGAAAGCATGAACAAATTCCAAGATTTCAAGAAACTAAAACCATTATACTTAATTGCATGTAAGTACGTTGTATCTCCATAAGAAATACGACGCACTACGAAAGAGCGCTTATACACTGTAATGAGAAGGGCCAAAGTTTATTTCCAAACAATAGTGCTCCATATCAGTCACATACATGCTTTCTCTTCTCATGAGACGATGAGACTAAAAAAATCTGTCGTCATCTCTACCACACACATCCACATTGTGAAAATGTGGCTGTCGTATAATACTTGTACCACTTCACCGAATTCAGTTTTTATTCTCCTGTAAAGTGAGCAAAAACTAGTGTTCTCTTTTGAGATTTTTAATGGTTCTGGCAACTTTCCCCCACACTTTTTGTGACCCTAAATTCCCCAATTTTGTCTTTA
Organism: Harlomillsia oculata; assembly: GCA_019776145.1. NCBI lineage: Eukaryota > Metazoa > Arthropoda > Collembola > Entomobryomorpha > Oncopoduridae > Harlomillsia > Harlomillsia oculata. The sequence continues at coordinate 16,895 of JABASF010000027.1, read as the reverse complement.
GGTTGTGTGCCAAGTATTATACGTACTTGTAAGTTCTTCCTGTGACGACAATTTTCAATTGCATGTATGAAATTGCAACGAGTGTCGCAATTGAGTAGTTGTTTCAGAGAAAAGTGAGCTTTCAGGCATGCAAATTAATGGGATGCCCTGAATTATTCATAATGTCACAGCAAGTGAAACTTGCCACGTGGTCTTTCGATTGAATACCAAACAAGAATAGTCGGAAACAGGCTTGCAAAGAATAAATTTACGACCCTAAATGTTTAATTGAGATTTCTAAACGTTGAAAAGTTCACGCTTTTAGCTATTAAGTGTAATCAAAAAGAAATAATGGAAAATTCCTCTTAAGACCATAATGCTCTTCCAACTTCTTGTAGTGACCATTTGATAGGAGCTAAACTAGCAAATTTGAATGTAAGATATAAAGGCGGATAGGTGAACATACCAGATTTGTGAAGAACAAGTCCAAAAATAAAAACACAAGTGGAAATGAAAGCGTCACGCATGGTTTTCTTGATTTGTTAAAGTGAAATGGACAAGAACGTTCGTTTCAATTTGCTTGTTTTGAAAAGAAAGGTTGTCAAACGTCCTGGGGTTTTTTGGAGCAAAGACGACGACGCTGAATGTGAGGAAAGTTCACGATGTCTTATGTACAAGGGAGGAGACACAATTAGTCGTAGGAGCAAACTCGTCACGGAGTCTATGGTTGAAAGAATGTGATATGATTTGGATGAATTTGGGTGATTGGTGAATAGTAGCCAAAAGTTCTTATTGTCGAAGAGAGTTCCAGTGTGACGAAGAGCTATTCTTTTTATGTGGAAGTTAATGGAACGAAGACAGAAATCAGGACTCTTTCCAGTATCAGTTTAGATCTGCAGTTTCCGACTCTTATTTAAGAAGAGGTATTAAGAGACACTGTTGAAACGGGGTCCAACACTCTGTATTATACGTGTCCGTAACGTACTATACTTACTATAAATACACTTTCTGCTGCTTGGTTGCTCTGTACTTTTCTCTGAGAGGAAAAGTGACCCAACCTTTTTTTATTGTGGCGAATGGAAAAGTTGAATAGAATGATAAGAAAGAAAGTGTGGAGAAAAGTCAAAAAAGAGAAGAGTTGAGAGTTGATGGTAAGTGGACCTTTTCCCTTGTTCCTCTCGTTAGGATTTAACAAAAAGTCCCTTTTTTCGTATGATTATGGAGACCGTTTATCACTGTCTGTTGACTTTTGTGATGCAAGTTGCCTCCGCTGCTGGAGTATTTCTGACTTGACTCGACAGGAGCTACGAACCAACTGGAACTGGGCGAGAGGAGACAACCTGGAAAAGGAAGCAGATGCTGTTGAATGGAGCAAATGTTCCCAACCAACCCTTTCGGTGGAATCATACTAGAGCTCACGAAAAGCTTTTTACACTCATCGTTGAAAACGTACCACATTCGATTATGCTCTCTTCAGTCTTCGTATTCTCAAAAAGAGAAAAAGGAATAGAAAACATAGGCATTATGCCTAATGTGGCAATGTGGAACTTTCCAAGTTGCAGTCACTCGTAGAAAGCAAAAATTGGTCATGCCGACGACGAGAGAAAAGTGAGTCTTACTTACGCTACTTCTTGTTCCTCATGTTTCATGTAGCAATCAACATTGTGAACGACTCCATTGCATTCACGAACAAGAATACGTGAACAGGTCCAATTTGCATAACACATATCAATCGCATCGAGTGATTTCATTCAGTCCATCATTCATCAAATTCATCATCATCGTATTGCATTGGGATGCATGCATGCAGCAAAAATTGTATCGTGACTGATTCCACCCAGGAAATCAAACGTGCCTGTTCCATTAGTGCTATTGCCCTCATGAAACATATTAGTAAAGAGAAAGTTCATCACTGGTTCGAAATCGCTGTGATGAGAGTGTGAACATTTTTTTAAATTACATAGTTACATACATCGTCTGTTCATTCCAATTCCAAGTAGTCTTCTAATTTCAAAAATCTTCAGAATCTTTGTACTCCAAAGTGAAGGCGAACTAGTAACTTTTGGCAATGTTCTTCCATCTGTCATAAGTGCATACTTCTGAGATGCTACCGACTGCCAGAACAGGAAGTATGGTTTTGTGGCAGTAGCAGAGAAAGTCCTTACGGAATTCCTCTCCTAGTCGACTTTTGTTCGTGTTCGCATCACAGTTCCTGTCATAAGTTCACGAAATGTGTTTTTGCTACGGAGTGGTAAAATGCTTTAGTGTTGGAGTTGGAGTCTACATGTTTTCCTACATGACTCTTCAGCAAAACTCTTTTGAGAGTCTATTCTGTTTGGAAGACTAGCTGTGCAGTTTCCAGTAATGGCACACAGGAGAATGAGAGAATGAGACTTATCTTGCCGTTCTTATAGCTTATGTTTTTTAGAATTGGGTCCTTGTCTATTATTAGTTTCATTGTATGCGACACCTAGAGCTCTCACACATAGTACCTTCAGTAGGTCTGCCTAATCTTAATCCATACGTGATGACGACAAAAGGAAGAATTGAAGTCAAGTGTCCATGTATAGGTGTATTGTAGCTCAATGTACGTACGTTACTTCAGTCGCGTGGATGTCTACCAAAAAAGAGAAAACGTCAAGTCATGAGACAGAATAAGAATCGATTTTTATACATGCAGGTAATATAACGCACGTTTAGTGGCTGAATTTTACGGCAAAAAACGCACCAGGGGTTCTGTTGTTCTGTATTCCGTAAGAAAGCTTCCTTTGTAGATTGAACACTTTTCTCTGGATACCCCCAAATCCTAAACGGCAGATTTGCAGCATCAGTTTCCAAGAAGCTTTTGTCTCACAATGCTTTTTGTTGGTGACTCGTCAAGCGTTATTTGACTATGACAACGATACGTGGTTCACCAATTTTTTATTACTTCTCCGAATAAACGTCAACCTTTGCTCCTGCAAATTTTAAGTTTAAGTTCTTCGAAGTCGAAAACAAGTGTGGCAACTCACACCTTGTGAAACTTTGATGGTGCACGAGGAAGGCACAACGCCACGACTTTATTTCTGATGGATGATGACGACCAGGGATACTATGAACGGGAAATCGGATCGGGATTTTCTGTATATATAGGAGTGGTGAAATTTGATTTCGTATCCCTGCTCCCAAATCGATTCGAGTCACTTAAAATCCTTAGCACTCTCAAGGGAAATGTCCCTTTTCTTTCATTTCTGTCTACAGATCCGGAATTTTCCTCAGTGGGAGACTTGAAAAACTGTCTTTCACGCATGGTGTAAGCTACAGAAATTTCGTTGAAGAACAACACGTTTATTTCTTTAAAAAATACAAAATCCATATAACAGACAATAGAGAGATATACAGAGATTCAACGGTTTTAGTGCAACAAATGACACCCATTCAATGAATGCACTTCCCAGTAAAGCTTAAGAACAGGTTAGTATTCAAATATAATACATTAGTATATTAATACTCGATTGCTTTGCAATAAACAAAAAAGTAAACCAATCTCTGCACATATTGCATTCAAAACTAACCACTAATGGAATGCTCCACAAATCATTTTGTACATAAATACTATTTTGAATGCTGAATGTCAATTCCATATCAATTAGTAATAATAATAACAAACTGTAAGTACTGTTTTATGCGTAGTCACAACACATTTTAAGACGATTTTGGACGGCATGGATTACATTCTGTTGAAAGACATCTCTAAATTTTACAGAAACTGGATCAGAAACCCCGTAAACAAACTCTGGATTGTATAACGGAAAAAAGATACATTTTCAGTGCACAAAATTAACACTGGGATACATAAAGCGAAGATCTTTGTGATGATATGGCCGAGTTTCATTCTTTCAAATGGATCAAAGCTGCAATTGTTGAGATTACCACGAGACACCAACTCACTTGAAGATTTCCAGCTCCCAGCTAAAAAAATGGTATCGAAAACATATAATGATGAAACTGTCATCTCTCAAAATCAATCACTATACAGTCACTCGGATCAACGTTTTTGATAGGAAACCTCGACAGTGACCATCCACAAAGATTGTAACACAAAATCGCAAGGGATTAGTGTCACTTACCACGACGTAGTAATTGCACCGATCCCCTTGACAGCATTCGGCACATTTCCAATCTTCGTACCAGATCCGGTGACAATAAGGAATGAAATCATTTCTACGTGTTTCACAGTATGTTCTGTTAGCACATGTCTTCGTAACGTAATACTGTTTCTCGGCTCCTTGGGACCAATATGGAGTACCTAAAAAAACCATTCAATATAATATTTTCCGACCGATTCTTTCGGTTCACCAATAATACAAGAACTTGAACTTTTTACAGACAACTACAATAGCAATAACAATCATTCATCCCCATTCGTTTCATCTACACAAAAATATGATCAAATGTTCAATTGTTCTATGTACAGAAATCACATCACCGTACATGTTTTTTGAAACAGCTTTTTAAAAAAAAATCCTTTCATAAATACTTTAACTACAGATTAATAAACCAACTTACTTCCCCATCGTAATTCTGTTAAACAGGTGTCCTGCTCATATCCACAAGTTTTCACAGTATTCGTGCACTTGTCAGTATTTCCTTCTTGTTCTGTGCACACGTAACATTCCAATGAACTAACTGGCACTGTACAAAATGATAAAAATCACATCTTTATATACTGCCAAATTAAGTATTCAAATCAAACCAATTCCAAAATTTAAAATTACAAATGACTCACCTGCCACGAAACAAAAGGCAATAAGCAACACCAAACAAATGGAATTGTAAAAATATTGAGACATCTTGAAACTTTATATTAAATTATTCTGATTGGAAAATGAACACTTTAAGGATCAGAAGAAACTCGATAAATAATTTTCATGAAACTCACATTATTATAAGTTTTGCTTTTTAAAAAAACAAATCGAAAAATGAATCGAGTGTCACACACACGGTGAAGTCTGTTGTTTGTCTGTTACACCCTTTTTCTTTATAAGTTCGCTCTTTTCCGTTGTACAGCCCACAGCAAATGGCAAAATATTCCAGCGGCGTCTATTCCTTCTCGTGCTGTTTGGCTGTTTGTTGTGCTTTGCTTGCTTCTTGGCATTATTTGCTTAAGTATTGCGTAATGTAAAAAATGTAATAAATGAAAAATGTAATGTAATGTTATAAATTTATAAAATAAAGGGCAATGTAAAATAATTGCTTTCTTGGCGCTATTGCCAGTAGATAATGTTGGACTTGTCAGTTTTATATTATTACATGTTACTATACTCTTTACACTCTACTCTCTAGCAATACATTTCTTAATGGGACGTGTGATGCGTATTTAATTGATTACATTTACATTAGACTTTGTTGAAACTTGAAAGCATCTCCATTTCATTATAATGGTATTTGGCTTTAATATCCTGGGTATTTGGTGTGAATCCATTAGACAAACGAGCGTAAAGTGTAAAACATAAATTGACTTTGTGTGTAAACGAATGCAAATGTTTTGTACACACAACACATAGTGAATTTGAGAAAGGCTATCAAAAGATTACGCGTGACCGTATTCAAAGTAATTTTGAATATAACAAATCTGACATTTGTTAGCAATCATATTAATGTTATCATTATCAATATAATAATAACATATTTATGTATATAATTCATTAAAAAATTATTTATTTATTTCCATGATAGGAATTGTTTTTAAGATAAGTCTGCCTGAATTTCCAACGAGAATGCAATGTCGAATAAATAGTCGTACGATTTGTAATCTTTCTCTATGCTTCTTCTGAAAATGAATCCATATGTAAAACATTAGTATGAAACAATTTACAGCGTTTGTTTGATTTTAGATTTCATCGATTTTTGTTATTGTGACTTGTGAGTTTATTTATTTTATGAATATAAACCCAATTATTGTTGAATTTACACTTAAAGTATGAAAGTAAAGTTATGACATAATTGTTGTGGTCCATATTTTCTTCTTTTTCTAAGGATTTGAAGTGGGAATATGTATTTTTGTGTGTGAGTTAAAATTATTTTTCAAGGACGGTAAGGATCCAAGCAACAGGGAACTAAGTAAACGTAAAGTTAACAATTTGATTCAAAATACTTTTGAAAACACATTAGACGTGAGCTAATGCCTTGACTGTCAAATAAAGTGAAATGTCTCAAGGCGTAATTGCATGGACAAAAGAAAGAAACCAGGTTGTTGTAATAAAGATGGGGCAAAAAAGGATTCTTCAGCAGCTTGCCGTCAGCCTGTCATCATCTCCATGAATTCTAAAATAAACCGAAAAAAAAATTCCTGTAAAAACTATGCTTCATGTCCTTCACATCTCACTCGTACTCGTACTCGGGCGGAAAGAAAAATAAAAATGAAGGCGATTGCCCAGGAGAGTTTGCTTGTTTAAGAATTGAGTTTAAGGTAAAACTTTTAAAAGTGAATGTACAATTATCCGTACCGTTAAAATCCACCGTTCCAGAACCGTCCTCGTCGATTTCGTTGATCATTCCCTCCAGGTCTTCGTTGGTAAGTTGGTCATCAAGTTCTCGAAGAATCTCCTTCAGACTTGACGTTGGGATGTATCCATAATTCTAAAATAAACCGAAAAAAAATTCCTGTAAAAACTATGCTTCATGTCCTTCACATCTCACTCGTACTCGTACTCGGGTGGAAAGAAAAATAAAAATGAACGCGATTGCCCAGCAGAGTTTGCTTGTTTAACATTTGAGTTTAAGATAAAACTTCTAAAAGTGAATGTACAATCCGTACCGTTAAAATCCACCGTCCCAGAACCGTCCTCGTCGATTTCGTTGATCATTCCCTCCAGGTCTTCGTTGGTAAGTTGGTCATCAAGTTCTCGAAGAATCTCCTTCAGACTTGACGTTGGGATGTATCCATTTCCTGCGTACGTTAGCATTCACAAATTGTGAAAATAAATGCACGAAGAAAAAGAAATTGATTCAAACAGATTAATACCATTCGGATCGGAACAGTCGTGTGCAACGCATAACTTGCGAAAGTATGACTAGACTCTCGTGTCATGGGAAAAATGCATAGTAATACAAGTATACTGGTAAAAGTAAAGTGTACGTAACCGTAAGACATTGACAAAGGTGTGATTTGAAGCAATCTGGGACAGAAATGGAAAAGGCCAGGGGAAAATGATGTAGTACTGCTCCAGTAGGAGTTGACTTGGATCACTTTGATGGAATTGGCATTCTGTTTCAAGTGTGTATCAAGTTTGAAGTGTCATACTTTGTTGCTAGTTGAGTAAAGTAACCATTCAGTTTTGAGAGGGTTCTTTAGTTTTTCTTGACTTTTTGGCTGTAGCGGGTGTGACAACGACAAATTCGACATTAGACGTAAAGAGAAGAGCAGAAGGAGTCAAGTTGCATGGCATTACTTCGTTTCCGTACAGGAGACAGCAATATCGGGAAAAGGTTATTCCTGATAAATTGTGGGAGGAAGCCTACTTTCGCTTCTTGGAGTGAACCTATCTTCCTATCCTACTTTTCTCATCTCCGTCATTTTCTTCAAGACTTATAGTATATTATAGGAAAATCGGCAAAAGGCCACATTACACAAATAGTACCTAGTACTATCTTACTTCTGTAGTTTTATATTATACACGCCACTGCGTCAGCAACGAACAGATGCTTCTCTGTTTGCAACTCGTCAGAGCATACACAAAAAATCTGTTTTGAACTCAAGAGTACTGGATGAATATGACGGGAGGCTGAGCGTTAATAGACGTGAAATCTAGTCCAGCACTAGAGGTTACAGATGAGTCCGATCTCGGCGCTTTTTTTCCTACGACCGGGAGTATATTTAGCAAAATCTCATTCCTACCCTGCCTGCCCAACCGTTCTTTCTCATACAATGTCTCAAAGTCTCAATTCTCCCCGCGATTTCTCTCGTTGTAAAAAACATGAAAGATGATACATTTCACATGATAAAATTTTCAAATTTATGTTAATGGATGTGTGTATTTGCCTTCATTAAACTTTTTCACAAGTTTCATTTTTAGGAATAAAACGATGTATAGTGTCGTATATGTTCAACTTTAGCCTAAATGGAACGGCTAGAATACAATTTCTGAAGAACTGGGGCAAACTGCACTCTGTACTGTGGCATTGATTAGGTTACAATGCCAGAACGTAGAGCAAGCAGCGTAGAAAGTACTTAGAAAGAAGGAGAAATCACACTAGCATGAATGTGCAGAGAGTGAGAGAGGAAAGTTTGATTAGAATGGCCAACCTTCTTTATCATAGAGTCGGAACGCTTCCTTGAGTTCTTTTTGCAGAGCTTCTTCATCTTCCTCGACGATGAATTTGGAGGCCAAAATTACAAACTCTGCAAACTCTATTTGTCCAGATCCTGGAAATGAGAATGAGAAAGAGAGAGAGAGAAGGAAATCATCATTTGCGTCACTCAAAAGGAGGAGTGGAACGCCCTAGAGGCAGTCACGTGGACAGCTCTTCAAACGACTTGGACAATTCTTAATTAGGATAATGAGGTGGCCTCACCATCTTCATCCACTTCGGCAATTAGTTCTCTCAAAGTTTGCTCATTAAAAGCCTGACCCATGACACGAAGGATGGTGCCTACCATTTCCGGAGTGATGTAGCCTTTCCCTTGAGCAAAACTGTCGAATGCTTTCTGCAGAACTGTATAATAAATCACATTATACATTTCTCTCATTTAACTTACAAAATCTCCACTTTGAATTGCAAATAATGCTCAAAAATGAATTCATTTCGCTCCACTTTTCCTCCCTTATGCAAGTACTAAAAGTTTCGACTTACTTGCAATTTGTTCCTTGTCCAATTCGTCCGACTGCGAAATAAATTGCACAGGCATACATATTTATTTTTTAAGGGGTTTTGCATGGTTTGACACTTTTTGAGTTTCAAATTTATTGTTAATATTCGTTAGGCTAATTTTTGGAAAATATAAGTTAGTGTTTGTTAATCTTGAATTGAATGGAACGTAATCTGTCAGTAGTTAATATCTTTGATATGACAAAGTTTAAAAGATGTCAAGTCGTTAGTAATAAATAATACAAAACATACCATGATGATGATGAAAGAGCTGGATCTCCGGAGTTTCGGCCTGTGATTCCTGTTTCACGCACTTGTCGTGAATGCACTGGAGAGGCTACAGGGATACAGACTCAAACGGTTTTTGGTACTGAAGAGTGAAGAGTTCCTTCCTATGACAAGCTCGGATGTCTTATGTCAGTGGACTACACGTGGATATTTTCTTGAAATACGAAACATTTGGTTTGAACATGAGCTAAAGAAAGATTGAAAGGTTTTGCCTCCAAAAGCTTTAATTTGGATTGGAGCCATACACTTAAAACGATAATCTATTTTTAGGCAAAACACCCATTCAAATATACTACATCCGTATAAACCATCAACTCTTCATGCTTTTTATTCGTTTCATTTGCATGTTGATATTCCGTCGGCGAGGATCAAGTGCTCCTACATCATATTTATGTACATCGTACAGAAACATGTTTGGTTTATTGCATTTCCAACGAGTCTCACTTTGTTGGGTCCTATTGCTCTTTTGCTCTCGAACATTTTGGCGACTCCACCCAAAGCTCTTACACATTTTGCTTTTTGCACTCCTATGCACTATGTACTATGAAGTCAATAACGATGATATATAATACTATTAAGCATGTTCGCCAATAATGCAATGCTACCACCTTTTTGCATTTGTGCCTGACCGTTTCTTCGTTCGTTCAGGAGTAATGTTCGCGTTCGCTCGACTTCCTCATCCTCATGTTGCGCCTCTGAAAATGCGTCTTCGCTGAAATCTTCTTGAGTGCAAACTCAAGTTGTGCTGCTGGGCATGAGTGCAGTATAGTAGATTGAATTACAAATATACGCAGCAGCACTGTAGTTGTAGTATGATAGTAATGTAAAGTATTTTGTACAGTTCTAGTCAAGCATATGAAAAGACTAGCATTGAGGATGAAACATTCCAAGATTCTGATGCATGTCCCTTCAGTGTCTCTGTAACACGAGTCGTTTTCTTTAAAGTTGAAAGCTCTTCGTCATCATCGGCTCAGCAGAGACATATTTAAGAAGAGGCGGAGAAATCAGCTTCCGTCGCACATTCACCAGTGCAAATGATGCGACCATGGCGTGTCCCGTGAGGGAAACGATGCTTGGCGGCATGTCGTCTCACGTCACTTCGGCATTTTGCCACGCAGCTTAGCACTGTTGAGGTTGGGACCCAAAATGAGAAGTGTCTTTGTTCTTGTTGAGACACCGACACGACGCCGTTGTTCAGAGTCCAGTTGGAAAGTGACAAACGAGTCGTATTCTTCCCGTCACCTGTTTTTTCAGCACCTTCATTATTTTGTATTTTCGGTGTTGAAAATTTTGTTTCACGTCACCCTTGGTATGATGAGAACGACACTATTCTACAGCTCAAATTATCAGATGTGGCAAGTGGCATTCTCATTCAACTCTTATAGCTATTTTTAGACATGATTATTATATACTTGTTGATTGGGACGGTTCTCACGTCGCTTGCCTCTTCGTATATTCATAATAATCAAGGTTCTTGAAATCAAGAGCTCACAGTTCGTCTTGGAACAAACGCCGTATTTTTCCGCTGTGCTGGTTATTACATGGGCACGCTCCATTATGGATCTCATGATCTAATTCCTGTCCTAACAAGACGAGTATTCTTGTAACTCGTCAAGCGTTTTTAATGTGCCCCGTGGAATTTCTCATTTCAGTCAGCTCAGCTGGAAGCTTTTTCTTCTGCATGAACTTGCGCTCCTTCTTCCATCATCATCAACCAAAGCAATTGGCGGCTGTATTTCTTAAGGCTGTTATGGGTAACAAGAATGGTGCAATGTAATTGGAATATGCATTAGGCAGAGGAACGTCATCCTATTTCATTTCCATTGCTATTACATCGGCCATTACAAAGCATTTGGTGCACATTTGACACCCAAACCTGCATTTAAGTCGAAAGGAGGCCAGGTCCAGGTCCAAATTGGATTTTTAGTACACGTACACATAGAAGTTCCTTGTCTGCTCTTTAATTTGCAATATTGGTTTCCTCACTACAGTGCATTTCACCGTTACACTTAAGCAACGAAACAATCCCTTACGCACCCGATTCTTCAGCTTCATTTCATATCTACCATCAGCATCTGGATCAAACAGCCTCTGCACTCAAGTAGACTCATTCCTTCATTTGACAGACGTCGAGGGGAACCAAGCAAAATTTAGCTTCAGAATGCTTCACATTATACTCTTTTCCTATTTTTATGCATAGCGAAATAGCGACACATGTGCTGGTGGTTATATGAGCTTTTCATTGTTCTCTCAGTTCTTGGCATTTAAACAGCATATCTTTGCATAGACCGGGCAATCTTAGAGATTTATAGGCTAGTGTGGGTGTCTTGAGTTACGAACTACGAACCAACTTTCTTCCTCCCATATGGCGATTCCAAGGAAACCTCCAATTCATTCTTGAAACATTTCATATATTTTCTCTCACAGTAAAAGCTCCATTTTTTGCATCTACACAGATCTACTTAAACACTGTCAACCACTTTCCGCAACATCTTTTCCACTAAATGCGACAGACAGACGCACATGAATTCTACTTACAATTGTACGAATCTACGACTACTACATATTTACAACAGAATAATACAGTTTTGCGACCCAATTTACTTCTCGTCGACCATCCATCCTCCAAAAATGCATATGAGATGAAACGGCGTAAATATAAAAAAAACCCGTTCGAGTCCTTAACTTATAGTTATTGCTTTCTTGATGGAGAAGGCGGCAACCAAACAAAAACATTACACAAATGCTTTTCTTGCATGTAACGAACCAGAGAGAGTAATTGTGTGTTACGTACTACTTGAATATTCTTGCTTTCCATATGACTATTCGCTTTCTTTTGTTTCTTGTGACGGAAGTCAAACTAAAAGAAAAGACTCAGACGCCCGGAACAATGTCAAAGATTCATAAGGAAATGAAGTAGACTAGTATGCTTTATACATTTGTAATTTGTGCAACATCAAAAAGATGTCTAGTATATTGCAAACCAAGCATGGAAATCGCATTAAGTATAAAAACATTTCTCGGAATCTCGTAAATTCCCTTTGGCAATGGAATAAGTATGTTCTTAAAAATGTTTATAGTGACACTCAGAGGCATTAGGGCAAAAGCCCTGTTAAATTGGGCCGCAAAGTATTTATATCAACGCAACTACAAAAACAAAAACAACAACTGGAGAAAATGAGGGAGCTGCTATTATGCGAAGTTTAAATTGGTAAACGTGTAGTTTAAACTTCAAGGAAAATATGAGAATTGATGAATTGGTTGTGGTGTGGTTTGTGAGCAATCGTAAACTTCATATCATTTTGTTAGACGGCGTAGAGAATTAAGAACCGAGGGATGGGAAGGATGTCGCCGTTAGGATCTTGGCTCCGTGTCAACATTTGGACAACGCAGTTGATCTAGAACGAACATTATTTCAGCCAATAGACATTTGTCACAACTTTCAAATGTTAAGACGGACTGTGGAGTGCGGGTGCCAAAGACACTTGTGCTGAATTTATAAGCTCAGTTTCAACGAGAATGGTCGTAGGAGGAAAAACCCATCTGCATTTGTGTAAGGATACCTAGGATAGCGATCACTGATTGCAATCAATTAAACAAAATTGAGTTGGCTTATCAACACTCGATGCTGGCAGCAACGTTTTTACTACAACACCACCTGTTTCATCTTCAGGAGCAGGAGCGTGGTCATACTTACACTATTACCTTATTCCTCCGGCCACAACAGTTATTGAGCACGTTACTACGGGCAAAAGTGTTCGCATCTTCTTTACTATCGCATTTCATCGTTTCAAGCTACTATATGGATGCAAAGGCAAATTCCCCGTTGAAGTCCAATGGCGAATAAAAACCTGCTTACCACACCTGACAGTTAAAACATCAAGGTTTGGCTTCACCTCTTCCTGCAGATTCTTCGTGAGGTTCAGTACTTTCTGAGGCTCTGGTCCGATGCGGTCAGATCCACTGTTTGGCTGGTCTTGAGATCAAGAAGTGTGTTGTGCAAGTGTGCTTACTTCCTGCATTTTGATTGTTGACTCATAAAATACCAAAGCTTTCCTTTCAAGAGTCGTTTTCTCAAATATTTTGTTGCTAGCGTGCGTTTTTCGCTTGTACATATTAATTTCCAAATTTTGCAATTAACATGCATTACGTGCATGAATTAGTCAAAACTTGACTCAAGCTTGGTGAATTAAGCTAAAAATGCAAAATACACAACCTAGTCGTCTTTTATTTTTCTCAGTATTATTTGGCGGTGTTTTAGTTGTCTTCGTACAAGCTCGGATTTCCGTTAATGGTAAACAAAAAAAAATCATTTTTGCTTCATTCGGTCATTTCAAGTTAAATTGCTTAGCTTTTAGAGCTCATTTCATCTTTGATTAGATTTTGAATGGATGTGTCACTTGATGATGCAATTTGGAAGTTCCGTTCTGTAGTGTACTGCACTTGACACTTTGAGTTTGACTCTAGACAGACAGAATGAGTTTGCTTCAATCAACTGCAATAACGATTCATTTTCACATTTCCGTTATGTGAATTTGCCCTGTGCAGTAAAAGAAGGTGCTTAGAGCTCAGGCCTCTCAGAAAACCGGTTTGCCGAAGTTGAGAGATAAGCATGTGTGTGGTTTTTGCATGTTCAACCTTTGACAGATTCCTCATCTCACAGTTATTCCCTTTCCCCTGTAACCCCGTATAGCATCCCGTACTCCTCGCAGCTTGCATTTTTATCGTTTCTGAACACTGCACAGAAGATGCACGTTTTCCGTAGTTCATTCTTAACTCCGGTCTGTATTTTTCACAGCTATTGCAAAAAAGATGACCTGTTGTTACATAAGATTGGATAATCTTAGTAGAATACTGGGCTTACGTGTCTCTGTGTCTGTAAACACGTTTTACGTTTTAGACATTATAGAGAGACAATATAAATCGACAATTTTTCCTGTAACAGTTCCTTTTTTCCTATGACAATTCTTTCAGTAGACAGATGGAAAGCCAACGCATTGGAATGCAAGTCAACTCGCGACAATGGTCAAACACTCACCGGTGTTTGTATGATAAGTCTGGAGTGTGTGGGGAGAAATGGGACAATTGTCGGTTCCTGTGTGGACCGTTTTTGGGTCGGTGCATGTTGCCAACTTCCGAGCCTATTACCGAGAGACGGTCGACGATCATCAGCAGAAGAGACTACTCCATTTCCAGTAGCTGAGGACATCATGGAAACGAGTGATGTGACAGAAAGAGAAATTGCGGATGAAACCACTGGTACATATGTAGCTCTCGAGGAAAATCCGACTTCGGAACAACAGGTTGAGGATGTGACAGATACACAACAGCCGTTACCTTTAGCAAAAATCGAAGTTGTTCCGACAGCCTATGACGATGTACATGACGATGAAGATGAGTTGGACACATTGAGCGGTACCACCTTGACTTATCCTAAATGGCAGAATGAGCGAGTTGGTGAGATTTTGATAGGAAAGGAACAGCCTGACAGTGTGTTACCACTAGATAATAATGAAACTTCAAGTCCTCAAGAAGCTGACGCAAACAGCGAGAGCGAAACAGAAAAATTCTTCATGACTTCTGTAGCAAACGAAGATCATACAGAAACCGATGAATGGCCTTCATCGACTGCAGAAACGATGTCTGTTTCAGAAAAGTATCATCTGTCCGTGAATTGGAATTCAAAACCATTCCATGAAGAACTACCGCGTCCATGGAATTCAGATATCGTAGAAACAATTCAAGAAACCATACCCACTGTTACCGGTAGCAAATTTTTAATCCCAGCTTTACATCACGGAGATGATTCACATAAAAACCAGATAGGATCGGAAGAATCCATACCTTCGATCCTTCCCGAATTGTCTACATTGCCTAGCCTTCTAATGGAGTCGGTGGAAAAATCTCCCAAAGACGACATTGTTGATATCGATGCTTTAAATAGCTTTGTGAATACTTCCGGTGTTGCTACAGTACAATCGTCTACTGTATTAGAGATGGATACTAGTACAAGTAGTCCAGCACCGGCAGCAACAACTGAGAATACGGTTCAGTTTGAGAGCAGCACACATACACAAATGATTGACTCCCATTCAAGACGAGTGACAACGGCCAAAATCCCTTTGAAGCGTTCTGATGTTGAAAATGAAGAACCTGTAATTAAATCAGGTTCACGTAAAACGTCAAAGAACAAAACAAAAGGGAAACATTCCAAGCGACCGTCTAGCACCACCACTGCCAAACCCGTTTGGACCCGACCTACGACGACTGAAACTCCATACACTACTTCGTGGAAGAAAAATAAGAAAAAAGGCCACAAAAAAACTACGAAAGTGCCAATCATTTATGTAACTCCTTCCAAGAAGCAAAACAAACACAAACAAAAGAAAAAAGAAAACGAAGCGACGGACGATGACATGTCTCAGGATGATTATTTCATGCAAGACATTGATGAATTCGTTAATCAGGTCCGTAGTATATTATACCATTCAGTCTAACTTAATAAAACCATATAAAACTAAAACTCGTTTAGTACAAGAAATTAACGTAGTGACTATACAATTTATAAAGGTAGTACAAGGCCTTGCGGAAAGCTTAGATGGAACAGAAGTGGAGGAAATTGTAAACACCCCAGTTCAAAAATCTACTATAACGGAAGATTCTGAACATAAAAAAATAAAGAAACACAAAGAGTCCACTAAAAATTCAACTAAGGCGTCACATACAAGTCCTAGTAAAAAGGCTTTGGACTATAGAAAAGGTATAAAAATGTAAAATGTAAAATTAGCATAATATTATAGCATAGCATCACTATATTATATGATACTTTTTATAGTAAATTTGTTGGTATAAATTGCTTAAATGATGTTGTTTACTGAAAATGCTTTATATTTATAAGATTGTGGAGTGCGTCCAATGGCAAAATCTGGGCGAATCGTGGGTGGAACTCCGTCCAAGTTTGGCTCATGGCCATGGCACGCACTTGTTCGAGAAACGACTTGGTGGGGATTGTTCACTAAGGTCAAATGTGGCGGAGTTCTCATTGCACCCAAGTACGTTCTGACGGCAGCTCACTGCAAGCCTAATTTTCAGGGAAGTCAATCCGTTCTATTGGGAGTGACAGACTCGGAACAAACTGACGCCAAATCCGCAGTCATCAAGCAAGTGCGACGATTCATCACACACCCTGGATTTAATCCGAAAACTTATGACAACGACATTGCCTTGCTTGAACTCGACTCTCCGGTCGAGTATCAGCCACACATTGTGCCACTTTGTCTTCCAAAGGATGACGAAGAATTTACTGGGAAAATGGCTCATGTCACAGGGCTCGGCTTGTTGAAACATGGTTAGCATCGATATTTTTAATAGCCCCACGCCTACAACTCTGCAATGCAGTCTAATAAAATGACAAATGATCATGATACACGTACGTTAACAACTTTCATTTGCTTCTTCAGATGGAGATCGACCACTCGTACTTCAAGAAGTTAATGTCCCCATCTTAGACAATGACGACTGCCAGCAAATGTTCATCAAATCAGGAAATTTGAAACCCATAAAGAGCAGTTTTATTTGCGCAGGATATGCGGATGGTCACAAAGACTCTTGTGGCGTAATTTTATTTACATTACTTATTTGTAACCCTATTAGCAGAGGTGGGACACTACACGTAATCTGCACTGCAGATTACAGCAGATTACAATGATTATAATCTGTAATCTGTAATCTCGAACCGAAAAATCAGGTTAATCTCAAAATGTAATCACTACTCCAGC